>JACDJE010000084.1:2767142-2808719 GCA_016647715.1 Pavo muticus | reverse complement strand
GCACCTTCTTGCCTTTCCCTCACAAACACACCACACCCCTACCTGCCTTTGCCTCACAAGCACCTGCCTGCCTTTGCTTTGCAAGCATGCACATGCTTTCCTTTGCTTCGCAAGCACACACCTGCCTTTGCTTCGCACACTCCTGCCTGCCTTTGCTTTGCAAGCACCTTCCATCCCATGGCTTAGGAAGAGGTCTGTTCTTTCTTTATTAGCAGTGCCTCTGGACACACTGAAAACCAGGAGGAAGAGTCCTGCAGAGCTGCAGCACTCACTCCCACCCTGACTGCTGAGATGACCGACCTCTCTGCAGCCTCGCTGCCAGGAACAGAACTGCTTGGCATATGGCTGCCCCCCAGTAAGAAAAAACAAGTGCTCTACCTCCCGGCACAGTGAGGGAAGGAGAACATGGCCCATGTCACAACCCACCGCTCCATACAGAACCATAAAGCAGAGTAGGAATGTGGAGAGAGTTGACTTCAGTAGTGGAAAAATAAATGATAAGAAAAGAAGTTGGGAAAGCAAGGGAAAATTTGGGAAAAGTAGGACAAATGTTGGGAAAGCGTGGGAAAAGGTGGGAAAAAGTAGGAAAGAAAGGTGTAAGTTTGGAAAGCACGGGAAAAAATGGGAAAGCGTGGGAAAAGGTGGAAAAAGATGGTAAATGATGGGAAAGCAAGGGAAAAGAAGAAAAACAGGAAAGCATAGGAAAAGGTGGGAAATTATTGCAAAAGTTGGAAAAGTAATCTTAGAAAGCTGCACTAAACTAAAAAAAAAGTAAAAAGAAATTAAAGGAAATTCAAAGCAAGTCAAAGAAATCAAAGGCATTTATAGAAAAAGAAAAAAAGGAATGAAAGAGCACTGCAAAGCAAAGCAGAGAAAAGCACAGCAAAGAAAAGCCAGGCAAAGCAGAGAAACCAAAATAAGAAAAACAAACAGGGAGAGAAAAAGCAAAGCACAGCTCTGAAAAACACAGAAGGACTGCAGGGGGAAAAAACAAAAAAACAGGAAGAAAACCAGACAAGTAAAGCAAAGTGAAGCAATGAAAAGGAAATAAAAAAGCAATGAAAAGCAAAGCAAAGCAAATAAAAAAGCAAACCAAAGCAAAGACAAGGAAAAAAGGAAAGAAAAAAAAGTAAAAAAAAAAAAAAAAGAAAAAAGAAAAAAAAAAGAAAAGATTGTACCGTGGTCTTTGAATTATATGTCTTATTCTATGTGGTTTTTGTCTTTTTTTCCTTAAATATTATGTGAAATAAAAGCGCCATATGTAGAATTATTATATCTTCAGGACTATTTCACTAAATAAGCGTTTGGAATAGAGAAAATAATAATAGTAATAATAATAATAATAATAATAAATAATGAACGAAGTTCCCTCTTTTAAATATTTACAAATTAGCAGCTAAAATACCTGAAATAAAATATTGCATGCAAAGCAGGTCGTTAGTGAAAACAAGGAGTGTGATATTTTATTGCAAGTATTAACGACCAGCTTGTAAATTTCCGTTTCAACAACTATATCAGGGCTAGTTGGATGCCTTAGCTTTCAATCGATAACATTAGAAACTCTCTTGTTCCCTTCCCTCCCCCTTATCCTTTGCCCTTAAAAGTGGTATTACTCTAGGCATGGTCTGACATAACTTTAAGACATCGAAAGAACTGGGAGCTCAGGCTTTTTGCTGAGTTCCATTATTTTTTAAAAAATATTAAAAAGTAAGTGCTGTATACCAAAGCCTCGTTGTTGAGATTGTTGAAGTGACCTGTATTTTAAGTATAAGCTCCTGATAAAAGGGATGCTTTTTGCTTAACAAGTCAAGTATGACCATTATTTATCAGTGTCTGCTGTCAAAACGCTTGAAAAAATGCTGCAGAAGAAATAGGATTCGGGGATATTGCTATGAAATTGCACGATCGGTGTTCCTTCTTCTCTGTCGACTTCCCTCTCTTCACTCCCTTTTTCTTCCTTTTTTAATTTGCGGGGGAGAGGGTGGTGAAGGCTAAAAACGTGGGCGAGTTCTTGGGGAAAAGTGAAAAAGAAGAAGGAAAAAAATAACAAAACATTGGAAAGGGTTGTTTTTTGCTCGAATCCAAGTGTTCCCTAGTGCTCCCGGCCAGCACGAGACAATGACTCGCCCTAAAAAATCCTTAACAACTGGAATATACAGAGATTTTTAGGCTGACAAGGACAAGTTGGTTTGCATGATAGTTACTCTAAAGCCTGATGTTTTCTTAACATAACCTTTTTCTTCCCTCCTCCCCATTTCAGCTCTCCCTGAGCAAGCTCAGCTACAGAGACAAACCATTTCGACAGTAGAAAGAAAATAATAATAATAATAATAATAATAATAATAATAATAATAATAATAGAGGTTAAAAGCCTAATACAAGGATTTCAATCATCCTGATTAGAAACTGGATTCATTTTGTATGCTCAAGTGTAATACATTTTTGAGTACTTGATAAATATTTAAATAAATATGAAATCTACCTTAAACTGTGTGATCAGTAACCCTTGTGTTTTCATGCAGAGAGGCTTGCTACTAGACTTCGAGGGGTGGGAGGGAGAAAGGGTGCAATTTCTGCACAGCGGTCCGATGTGTAAACTGTCTGAGTCGCTTTTACTGACTGGGGGGGATATGGGTGCTAGGTGTTCAACTAGGGGTGCAGGGGTCTGCAGTTGGCTCTGCAGTCAGGGCAAAACTGGGGCCTTCGCGTTTGTCTGCCAGCTGACAGGTGAGAAGCGCAGCCGCTCCGCGAGGGTTCCGCGGGCGAGCAACCTGCGCGGGGGCGTTGTTGAGACCCCCGGGCAGAACTCTGGGGACAGTGAAGGTCTGTCGCCCGAGGGCCGCACTTCGGTTCAGCTCCAGTTGCTGCTTGCGCGGGGGCCGAGGCTGCGGCCGAGATAAGCGTCCCGCCGGGAGGCTTTGGGTTTGGCTGCCGAGAGCGTCCTGTCCTGCTCCTCGAACACGGCCGGGTGGGCCCGGGGAGCTTCAGCCGCGCCCCGGCTCCAGCTGTGCCGTGAGTGGGAGCCCCGCTTGGGGCTCCCGTCTACACCTCACAGAGCGCTGGCCCCCCGAGCCTCGCACGGGGGCTGCGGCGACTCCGCGTTGCGGGGCGCGTGTCCCCGCTTTGAGGAGTCCTGCTGCGCGGCCCTGCGGCCCCAGGGGCACCGCAGAGTCGCTCCCCAAAGGTTCAGTGGAGCAGCCCTCGTCTCATTTTAAGACTATTTCTTCTGCGCTCACGTGTATTCTTTGATGGACTTTGGTTCGCTTTTCTGCTCCATATGTTTTTGGCTTATCCTCCCTCCCCCAAAAAACTTCTGAGTTTTATCCGCTGTGGAACTTTTGAGTCGTTCCTTCTAGTGCCTTCAGGATAACACCCTTCCTGAGCTCGAGCAGCAGTGTTTGTGCAAGAGAGAGAAAACATCTTTCCGACACGGAGAGGCTAACTCCACCGGCTTCTTGCTGCAGCCCCTCTCAATAAAGGCAAATAAGGTCTGCTAAAATCTGCTATTATTTCTCTGCATTTTTAAAACACACTGAGGACAGTACTCAAACTCTTTTCATTTCAATATTTGTGCCAGGTGTCAGCATTCAGCGTCCTCCGGCCAAAGCAGGAGTGAGACACTGAAGCCGGAGGTGTGAATTCCAGCGCTGAGATCAGTCGACCATCTCAGCGGTAAGTGCTTGCTTTCATATAAATACATATGTATAAATAGATATTGATAAATCCACGCTGGGTCACCCAAAAGCAGGCCGTGGGGAGGGAAAAGCCGGGTCGGGGAGGGCTTGCCGGCATCGCTGCCGCCCGCCTCAGCCCGGGGTCCGGGGTTCCGGCACCGTGCGGGTTTCAGGGGCACGGCTCGTGCTCTCCCGTCTGCTCGCCCGAAGCGCCGGCAGCGTTTTACGGTGCGAGGTGCCGCTTTGGGCGCTTCAGCAGAGCTGTAAGTAGTTAATAAAGGGGCTGGGAAGAGATCCTGTTTACTGATTGTTGCTGATTGTTGTTTTCTTGATAACAGAGCAAGCCACTGAATGACTGTTTGAGCTCAGGCGCCACAAACATAAACTTAACAGCTCCCAGTGTGCCGGCCTTGCTGCAGGATCACTCCTCACCTCCCGGGACTTGTGAAGTGCAGGCGGAGAAGGCAGCTCCCGAGGAGGCGGCGGGGAGGCAGGCTCCGGGGGGGCGGGGGAGGCCATGCTCTGTGACCGAGCTTTCCGTATGCTATCGTATCTGCTGTCGTTAGCCAGGGAAAGGGGTGCAAAACTAATCGATGCCTTTCCCCAAGGCTCCTGTTCGTGCCGGAGATTGGGGCAAGTTCCGTGCGCCGCTCTTCGCAGCATTCGAGCCGGGAAAGGCAGCTTTTGCTTCGAACTGCTGTTTCATAGTACTGATTTTTCTTTCTTGCGGCTCACCACACTAAGCGCTCAGGGTGTCTGGGAGGGAAAGCGGAGGAGGAGGGTGTGCCGCGCAGCATCACCGCACCCGGCCTGGTCCCAGCAACGGGGCAGCCTTTCCACTGGATTACCTGCGGCTCCGGATTGCTTCGGCGGCGTCGGGGGACGAGATGTGGGGAGAAGGGAGGAGAAAGGTTGCGAAACAGGATTTTTGCTGAAGTGTGTGTCTCTTTCTTTCTTTCTTTCTAATTGTTTTTGTTTGTTTGTTTTTCTCCTGTTACACAAAATAGGACAAGGTATGCTTGTGGGAGAGGGAGGAGAAGTTTTCCAGAAATAAGCGACACGGAGCAAAGCAGAGCTCTACTCCTATCTTAAGGCGGGCAATGGGAAGAGGAAAATAGGGTGTTACTGTGGCTTTTCTTTGGGAGGGTTGTTCGGGTCGGTAGATCTCCAAGGCTAATCCAAACAACCCGTTTGACTTGTGAGGTCCGGAGTCTAGACAGAGCTGGTGGCTCGGCGGCTCCTTATCTGGTTTTGGAATCAGTCGAAAGAGACTTTTCTTAATGTCCACAGCAGCACTGGGATCTGCGGGGGCCGGGTAGCCACCGCACCTCGCAGACAGGACAACAAATACACCCACCACCTGGAGGCTTTATAGCCCGCTTTGTTGTTCCCGATCTCTGTCTCGCCCCTGCCCTCGGCCGCCGGACGGAGGTAACTCACGTCCCGCGGGCTGCTTAATACAACATAGACCTGCTGCTCGCCCTGTCGCCCCTCGGGCACTGAAAGGCCACCTCCACGACAGGATGGGACAGTGGGCACTCGACTCCTGATGGGTTTCCAAGTGCTGTTATTTAATTCCTTTCTTTCTCTCTTTCTTTTGCTCTTTCCTCTTCGCTCTTTATCTCCTTCTTTTGTTCTTTCTTTCTTTTGCTCTTTCTTTCTTTTGCTCTGCCTTTCTGTCCTCTCTTTCTGTCTTTCCCTCCCTCTTCCTTCCTTCCTTCTCTCTTCTTTCTTCCTTTCCTTCACTCTCTTTTTCCTTCCTTCCTTTCTTTCCTTTCTTTCCTTTCTTTCCTTTCTTTCCTTTCTTTCCTTTCTTTCCTTTTTTTTCCCCCCTTTCCCCTTGTGTATGATTACTGTTTCCAATTGGAGTTTTGCAGACAATGGAAAAAAAAAACAACAAACCGACAGCTATCCAAACTCACCAGTGTTCACCAACATTGGCGACTGATCGAAGCAAATCAATCAAGAGAGAGGAAGTCTGTTTAGATATAAGACCTTCTTTGGAGGTAGAAAATTGCCCTCTATATTAGTTCCTTTGTGCTGGGTTTGTGGATACTCTGAGTAATAAAGCATGTTAAATGGAGTTCAGATCAATAAAAGCATTTAGCTCAGTAGCAAGCAGTATTTTGGAAAGTAGGGAGAAAGGTGAATCTTTTGGTTGGATATCCCTTTTCCTATTTATTCATTCATTTTTTTTAGTGCCTCCAAATCTTGTGTCACATTGGGTGGGTGCCTGGTATATTTCCAAGTTTCTGAGCATTGCTTGAGCCCATCTACCATCTCTTCTGTTTCCTTACCATAACATAAGACAATTTGCAGCAAATGGGTGTGATTCCTCTCCAAAACCCATGCTGTTTCTCCGTATAGTTGAGTTCAGGGCCATGATACTCCATTTTGGAAGAAAGCAAGCAGATTACTGTAACTATGATGTACTGATATGCTGTTTGCAGCAGATATTGTAATTGAGTCTGCTAATGTGGAATTATGAAATTTGCCACTGGGTAGGACTCTTTCTCTCTGCAATTTAGAAGGT
The DNA here is from genome assembly GCA_016647715.1 of Pavo muticus. Taxonomy (NCBI): domain Eukaryota; kingdom Metazoa; phylum Chordata; class Aves; order Galliformes; family Phasianidae; genus Pavo; species Pavo muticus. The sequence goes on along the minus strand of JACDJE010000084.1, from coordinate 2,802,512 downwards.
TTGTGGTTTGTGGATAAGTGCTGTTTTCTAGATTTAGCAGTTGTAAATGTCCTTGTGTACAGAGCAAATTATATGGCAAAGCTTTTGTAATAATTTTCCATCAAATACAATTAAAGCATTTTAAACTTTCAGTAACTCAGGGAATTTGGGACCAAGAGAGCATCATTTTCCTAGCAAAGGAATCTTAACCATGATCCTGGTACTTCTCTCTGTCTCTCTCTTTTTTTTCTTTCTCATGGGTAAAACTTAGTGTTTATTTTTATCTGTCACAAATACAAAGTGTTGTTTGAAATGTGTTAAACTTAGCAGGTATATAGAGATAATACTGACGTGTCACTGTGCATGATAAAGTAAAATATGGTGGGAATTAACTTGAAAAGTTTATGAAAGTTTTAACTACAGCCCATAAATTTTTTTTTTTTTAAATGAAGATATGACGATATATAGGAGATCTTACAATATATATAACACTTTAAAAATACCCCAGTATTAAAAGCCCAAGCATTTTTTACCCCAGACTGAAGATGAGGTCCCAGCCCTTACAGTGCTTACTGCAAGTAACTCAAAGCAATTATTACAACTCTGGTGATTCAGGAATTGCAGGGGCAAACTTTAAAGGTTACAGAGAACCTTTTGTGAAGGTAGTGGAAGATTTGCTGCTAACATCTCATGAAGCAGGAATGCATGTCACTGAAGGGTTGAGCCCAATGTTCTCTGAAGTTAGTGGCAAAGATCCCTTGACATGTGAGTATAAAATCAGTGGTACTATTTTGTAGGTACCCAACGTGGATTTATCGGTTTTGTAATTTCCATAACTTTATTAATATCTGACCTTAAATGGCTGCATAATTTTCTATTATAGTACTAAAAAAAACCAAAAGTAATACTCACAAGCTTTCAGTGCATCACTGAAAGCATTTTGCTTGGTAGACTAATTAGAAATATAAGTCAATAGCACATCTGTATGTACAGAATATTTTAAAATAAAACCACTGCCTGGCTCACTTATAGTCTCTAAAGAGAAATTGCATGTCTTATAATTTTTAGGGCAGGAGACTATATACAAATTACTTGCACAACATTTTACAGAAGAGCAATCTTAGAAAAAACTTAACAGAATTAGCCCCACACCATTTTGCAGTCCTAATTGACATGCATTTTGTCTTCATGATATGAAGCTAGGGGAAATTTCACAGGATTTATCCCATTAGCATGGCTGGAATTTAGAACTGAATGACCTCAGGTTTCGCACCCAACTCAGTCAGTGGGATTTCAGGTGTGCTAAAGATGTAGGGTCTTGCTTAGTGAAAATGAATTTGTAGTAAATCAATGTATTTACATTATTCAGATTTCTTTTTNTGGCAGGTTAATTTTTCAGAAGGAGGACCTGGTTCCAATTCTACCGGAAGTGAAGTGGCATCAATGTCCTCTCAGCTCCCAGATACGCCCAACAGCATGGTAGCCAGTCCTATTGAGGCATGAGGAAAATTCATCCAGAGTTCTGATGTTGTTGTTTCTGCCCTTACCCTCAGCCCTGTTGGAGAGAGTGGGAAAGTGATCGTGTTTGGACTCCGAAATTTAGGTGGGAAAAGTATTTAACAGCCCTTTAATGAACCTGGCAAGGAACCGCTCCATGAAACAAACGGAGTCATGTTTGGAAAGAGAAGGTAATATGGTAGCAACACTGTGAAGACAATCATGGGATCTTACTAGAATAAATGCTAAAACAAACAAAAAACCACCACGCTACTCAATGATCTTGAGGAGGATCGAAAAGACATTTTCAAAATATAGGGGATATGTACTCATGAATCTTTAAAAAAAAATATTTACATTTGACTGCACATCTTAGAGAGAAACCAAGATAGAGGGACTTTCTCCTAACCTGAATGGTGCTGTTTCTATATTGGTCATTGCCTTGCCAAAAGGAGCTCCGGTAGGTTTTCCATCATCAAGAAAGAGACGATTTAGCCCCGCATTGTTGAAAGATTCATTGCAGGAAGGTGGAGCTGCATTGGTTTGCAATGTTGTTTTTAGTTGACTCTTAACAAGGGGTTGTTTCCTGGGTCTCTTATAGCATGTACTGTAGCGGGGTTTTGGTTTGCGTTTGGTTGAGATCCACCCTCTATCAAGTCTGAAGTAATTAATAAATAGGTTTTTGAATTACTCTTTAAAAACCATTTATAAAAGCATTGCAACAAGGTATACCTCTATTTTGCCACAAAGCGTCTCGGGATTGTGTTTGAAATGTGTCTGTCCAAGAACCTTCCCCTCCCCCAAGGATGTGTATAGTCATCGGTTAAAACGACTGTTTGCTCTCTCTTTCTTTCTCTCCCTCCCTCTCTCTCTCTCTCTCTCTCTCTTTCTCTCAATAANTCAGGTGGAGGTACATGCTTTCATGCTTTTCTGAATGTGGGGCCTAAAAGGAACAAATAATTAGTGTTCCCATGCAAAATTTAGGTCAGTGAAACTCCCAGGGGCAGTGGCATGGTAAATGTAATTGTGAGGGCAATGTGCAAGAGTGAAAGGAAGGATGGAGGAGGATTATCTACCTTTGACATGACACAGAGCCTGTGACACCCTGATAACGCTCTCTCGAGCTGCAGCCATGGCTTCATTGCCCAGCCCAGTCTTGTGCTTTTTCAGCTCACTGCTTGAGAGGGGCAGCAACGTTTCTGCTGGGGAAGGGTGGTTTGCTTTGCCCAGGGCTCAGCTGAAATGGTTAAACAAGTACTACACTCCTAGCAGAAATCTTGAAAAGAATTGTAGGAGAATAGTTCCCTAAACATGGAGCTGCTTCAGTCTCACATCTGTACAGGAAGAGGCACTGACCATGAGGAGATTCGATCTCTCGATGATGGATAGAGATCAGGCTTCTCTGATGAACTTCCTCATGTTTTGCTAAAAGTAAAGCATTGGCAATTGGTTTGCAGAGCTTGCAGGGAGACTCAGGCTTATGTTTCAGCATGGGCTTTTTCCCTCTCTGCGAAAGCCCCTCCAGAGCAGGGGAGCTGGGGGTGGCAGCAGGCCAGTGGGGTGTGGCAGGGCTGAGACGTGCCTGTTCTCAGGAGCTGGGCAGTCTTAATGCATGGCTGCTCTTCCTCCCCCTGCATTATGTAGGCTGTGACCTGGAAGCCTCCAGGTGCGGGAAAGCCCTGAATGACTTCTTGCCTTGAGTTCACACTCTTCCTGGCCTTCCTTCAGCACCACCTTCCTTGCACTCAACGGTGGACAGGATGCTGCAGCCAGTATCGGCAAGGCTTTGCCTGGCCCTCTCTGTCTCCTCAGCCAGCATGGGGCCTGTGCAAGCATTTTGTGATCCCTGTCCAAAATAGTGAGAGGTGAGACTCAGCACATGGCACTGTCTCTGTTAGGTCTGCATAAGCACTCACACTTGTGCTTATGCCCAGGACACAGGAAGGGATGCCTACTTTAGGAGATGAGCTTTGGTGGGGCAGGGTACAAGCCATAATGGCAAATTTTGGACATCTGGCTCTGTAATGGAATGCAGGCTTCAGAGAAGCATCTCATGCTGTAAAGAGTGGATGGGGAGAGCTAAGTGCTTCTGAGTGGTATTCACGGAAAAACAGCTGCTTCTGATTGAATACAGGGACGTATAGCAGATGCTACCCTTCTTCAGGATGTAGACCTCAGTGCTACCAGAAGTGTATTCTTAATAGCAGGCACTTATGTTCTATTGTGGATGTTTTTTTCCTTTGTTTGTGTTTTTGAGAGATGGAGGGTATTATTTTTATCTTTTGGAAGGTGCCTGGGGAGGTAGTTTCCCCTACTCTATGAGTGGTCAGTGGCTACAGCCTTTTACTTTGTATGTGACAGAGCTGTTTTCAAATTCCTTCAGTGTCTGAAGAGAGGCAAGCATGTATCCTGGGCACAGCCAAGGGAGGTCCGTAATTATTGAGCTGTAGGTTGTTGAGAGATGAGCTTGTACGTAAGAGGCTGGTGACTGGGGTGAGATGTTTTCATCTTGCCCACTGAAGCACTGGAAAGACTGGAGAAAGGAAATGAGGGTATGAAGGCACAAACTCATGGAAAGTACATCTGAACTCACTTGGAGGAAGGACTTTATCTAAGGTGTATAACCTGTTAGGAGTAGACAGATCTGGGCCTAGACCCAGGCAAAGCTGCAGGTGTTTGAGGAATTACAGTGGCGAAAACTGAGACCTTTGCAGGTCTCTGCAGCATCACATGCCTCTGGGATTGATCACGAATTGGACAAAGTTTTTAGGATCCCAGTTTCGGACCTAGGTACTTAAATTGCTCATAGGCCTCATGCAGCAAGGCCTCCATTCTTTTCTGAAAGATTGCCCTCATGTTTACAGCATGATGAAGCAGGTCCAGGGGAGAGCCACAAAGATGATCAGAGGGCTGGAGCACTTCCCCTACGAGGACAGGCTGAGAGAGCTGGGACTCTTCAGCCTGGAGAAGACAAGACTCCGAGGAGACGTTATAGCGGCCTTCTAGTACCTGAAGGTGGCCTACAGGAAAGCTAGGGAGGGACTATTTATAAAGGCATGTAGTGACAGGATGAGAGGAAATGTTTCTAAACTGGAAGAGGGTAGACTTAGACTAGATATCAGGAAGAAATTCTTCACTGTGAGGGTGGTGAGACACTGGAACAGGTTGCCCAGTGAGGTTGTGGGTGCTCCCTCACTGGAAGCGTTCAAGGCCAGGCTGGATGGGGCTTTGAGCAGCCTGGTTTAGTGGGAGGTGTCCCTGCCTATAGCAGGAGGTTGGAACTAGATGGTCTTAAAGGTCCCTTCAAACCCAAACCATTCTGTGATTCTTTGATTCTATGCTTCTATGATTCTATGATTCTATGACAATACCTACCTGAAGGGGCCCAGCACATCTACTGGAGAAAAGCTAGGGGTTTTCATCTGGCCAGTTTCCATCTTTCTGACAGTGTCAGAGCAACAAGGAGGAAGTCACATAAGGGAAAGTGGGGACCCTTGTTCTCTGCTTCATTTCATGCACTCACTGCTGTCAAACGTCTTGCTCAGCGTGGGGGTGAGACTGAAAAACAGGTGCGAGCTTGCTGGTCACAGCGTGGCCTTCACATGGCATATACTACAGTCTGGAGGGGGCTGCCACCAGGCAGGGCCAGAGTCTGTACCTGCCCTCCTCCCTGGGGGATCTGCTGACTGTCTAGCTGGAAGCATTTGGCTTTCACTGCAACAAGATGATTCCAACTCTGCTGGCCAAAAGAAGGGCTTATCCACAGCACTCCACCCCAGAAGGCCAACAGTGTCCTGGCCTGCATCAAAAGAAGGGTGTCCAGGGGGGGAGAAGGAAGGGATTGTCCTCTTCTTCTCTGCCTCTGTGAGGCTCCACCTGCAGTATTGCATCCAGGTCTGGGTCCCGCTATGTGAGAAAGATGGGGAGCTGTTGGAGTGAGTCCAGAGGAGGCCACAAAGATGGTCAAAGGGCTGGAGCACCTCTCCTACAAGGATAGGCTAAGGGAGCTGAGCTTGTTCAGTCTGGAGAAGAGAAGGCTCTGAGGAGACCTCATTGCGGCCTTCCAGTATTTAGAGGATTATAAAGTATTATAAAAAGATGGGCCTTTGGGTGGGTAGGACCTGGGTGGCAACGCTACTCTTGATAGGAAGAGTAGTACTAGGTGATCTATAATGGTCCTCTTCAACGAAAGACATTCTATGATTCTATGATTCTGTGTTACTGTGATTCTATGATTTTCTATCCAGATGCATTATTGTTTCCTCTGAATACCTTGCTCTTGTGACCCATGCTCTAGTACAGGGGTGTCCAACCCGCAACCTGCAAGCCACGTGCAGTCCCACATGGCTGGCAATGCAGCCTGCCCTCTGCCCTGTGCTGTGAAGGCAACGGCTCTTCACTGCAGAGTGGCCCTGGGCATGCTCCCATCACTGTTGTATATTCTTACTTGTATGTTAATGATAACGTATATTTTATGAGGGCTGCTCTGAGAGTAATGCCTTCTATTTTATGATGTCAGCCCTTGACATCAGAGGTGGATGTTGGTGGTATGGCAGTAGAAGCTGAACTTTTCCACCAATATTCTGTTTCATTTTGTTGCTGTGTGATAGGTGGCAACACAGAGGCAGTCTAACAGAATGGGATCCAACATGGAAGCACATATGAAACAAAGGTGTGGCACTGAATTACTCTGCGTAGAAAAAATGGCACCCACTAACATTCATCAGCGCTTGCTGAATGTTTGTGGAGACCAAACAGTGGATGTGAGCAGAATGAAAGGGTGGGTGGTGCATTTCAGCAGTGGTGAGTGCAGCAGTGTGTCATCTCCATTGGTGTAGATTTTTACTAGTGTAGCATGAAGGGACTTGTTCATCTCTAGTGAAAATGCACAGCTAATGGTGGTGACTGTATTGAAAAGTAGTGTTTTGTAGCTGAGAATTTGCTATTCAAATACTGTTATTGTGCTCTTTGTATCTTTTGTGGTTTCCATGGAAATAAATAGGAGGCATTAGTTTCAGAGCAACCTATGTATATGTGGTCCAAGACAATTTCTCTTCACTCAGCGTGGCCCAGGCAAACCAAAAGGTTGGACACACATATCTAGCACTTAGCATTCAAAAGTAGCTTCAGTATAAGAAACAGGTTAGTCTGAGCTCAATCAGGCTGCCACTTCTGGTCATTAAGTGATATATCTTATTGAGAACACAGCAGCAGACTTCCCGGAGTTGTGTACCATGCATATCTCCTGCATATGAATCTATCTGCAGTCTGTAGCTGCAGCCTGTGCCAAATGATGCTAAACTGGAACAACCATAATATGTAAATGGAAATGAACCACCTGTCAGAAAGTTTCTCAGTTTCTCTCTTTTCGAGTGTATTCTCTGACCTTTCCTATTACCAACGTAGCCAGAGTGTGCTGACCTACAGGACATCACCAAGTTCTTTGGGTAGCTTACAAAGAGGAAATTGCGGAAGAAGAGATGAATTTGAGAAAGATGGGAATGGATAAGGTTTTGAACCCATCTTTAGGAAGTAATTTTTTAAGTTGGTTTTTTCTCTATATGGTTTTCTAATATATTATATTTGTATCAGTAATAGCTATAATTCCAATTTTTTCCCTTCAGACTGAGGATAACTAATACATTTCTTCATAGAGTACTAGATGTGGTCTCCTCTTCTGGAGCTAGTTAGATTTCACCTCTACTTCCTCCATCACCTCTCCCCCCCATTTTATTTATGTCAGAGATACAACTATTTTATTGAGAATTTATGAAGCTGTTAAAGTTGCTATGCAACTGCTTAATGTCATGTGTGAATAACTGAGTAGTTCCTGTGCAAGCAATTGGTCAAACCGAGAGCTCCAGGGTACTCTTTCCTCTTCAGATTAAGTTTGTTAATCCTTGCTTTATTCAGTTTTACTGAGTGAGTCAAACGCCAGAAGCTCTTATTTATAAGGAGCCTTGTCAAAAAGCACACTGTAGGTATAATTGTGGTTACAGTTGCAATTTGTAATGAAGCAGTCTTCATGAATATCAGAAGAACTCTCTTGGCAATGGAAAGCTGTGGCATACTGCAAATGAATCTTACTAAGGTTTATAATTAAATCAGCTTCTTGGATCTTTTAAAGTTTGATGGAAAGTGACGGTGGGAAGTGAATGGCCAATACAAAGTTCAATTCCATGTGGAAATAAGTGCTTTATTTTCATCAATATTAACTCAAAATTAAAGAAACAAAAATGAGGGGCAATACAGAGAAGCAACATCTTTTTTTTTTCTTTTTTCTTTTTTCCAGAATACTGAGTTTTTAAGGATCATCGGAAGCACAATTCATTCTGATCATATTTTTATTTGCAAGTGGATGATACCTGACAAAGTAGTTCAGTGCCATCTAAAACAATTTTAATAGTAAATAAAGAATCGAGCACTTTTACTTTCTGTTCTCATTCTACTTGGGTTAGGTAACTACTCTGTCCTGGTGCACACTGCACAAAACATGAGCCCATGTAGATGTGACAAAGCCCTATATGAATAGCGTTTTGTCTTTCGTACTGCACCACAACACTAAGGCTGGGGCATGGATTGAAGATCTGATTCAGGATGTTTAAAAATACCATATTTCTAAGCTAACTCTCCCCAAAGACAAAGAATTTGTCCTACACTTAATCACCAAAACATTCTTTCTGTTTGCCCCTAGCAAGATTCAAAGTTGTAAAGAAAAGATTGGGGCTTTTCTGATTTTCCCCACAGAAAGCCTGTCTGTCTGAGATTTGGAGATTCTACATGTTATAGAATTAAGAGCATAGTATTAGACTATGAAGTATTGTGTAATTTCTCAAGGATTACTGGAAACCCAGCCCCACCCCTTCTATCCCTCAAAGCTGCAAAGTTGTTGTGGGGTTTGACTGTGTTTTTCCTGGTTTTAAACATTCGGTAAGTGTGTAGCCTTATCTTCTTTCAGCTAATTTCTGAGTTCTCATTTGAACATGATATTTACTTAAACTGTTCTCTATTTCTGTTCCTTGTCAGTGTTCTGACACTGTTAATTCTTTGACATGATGTATTAGACTAAGATTTGCTCTAATGTGTAGATGAAAATGACGTATGTAGATTGCTCCAAAAGTAATATCTCCTATTTATTTCCATGGAAACTAGAACCGTTACAAACAGCACAATAACACTGATAGAGCAAATTCTTAGCTACAAAACACTCTTTCTCAACGCCATTCATTTCAAACACCATTAGCTACACATTTTCACCAGCCATGGACAAGAGCCTGCGAGACACACTCATAAAAATCTGCACCAGCAGAGGTGACCCACTATTTCACAGATGCTATGACAGCATAGTGGCTAGGAAGATGTTGCCCATGTAGTCCATCTTTCATTGGCCCAAACAAATAGAATTCAGAAGGTGACAAATCTGGACTGTATGACAGGTGTGGTAGGACAGTCCAGGCAAGTCTGGCAATGTGTACCACTGTCTTTGAACTGTCATGGGGCTTGGCATTATCATGCTGCAAGAGAAAGGTTGTCTTGTTCTCTGTCATGACTCTGGAATTTCAAGCCTTCAGCTTAGTTAGCATCATGAAGTAGCAGTCAGAGTTGGTGGTTTCTCCATGTTCCAGGAAATCCAGAAGGATCACTCTTTTACTACCCAAAAGACAGTACATACCAGTTTACCTGCTAAGGGCTGCATCTTGAACATTTTCTTTGATGAGGAATTCACATGTCACCACTCCATGGAGTGCTGTCACCACTCCATGCCATTTGACTCCAGCTCATAGCGGTGTCACCATGTCTCTTCTCGGGTAATAATGCAACCCAGGAAACTGTCACCTTCAGCCTCTTAATGGTTCAGTGGGTCCCAACAAACTTGCATACGGTGTTCTTTCTATTCCTGTGAGCGTTCACAAGACCCACCTGGCACAAACTTTGCAGTATTCCAGTGTTGTCACCATCATTTCCAACACAGTGAAGCCAATATTCTGCTCTGTACACAGTTCGCTGGTCATAATCTTCCTGTTTGCATGGATGAGCTGATCAAGACACTCTTCATTTTGTGGTGCGACAGCTTTGCTTGGCTGACAAGAATGTGGTTTTTCTTTCTTGTTACTGCTGAAATGCACCACCCACTCTCTCACTGTGCTCACATCCATTCTTTGGTCTTCACAAACATTCAGCAAGCACTGATGAATGTCAGTGGGTGCCATTTTTTCCACACGGCGGAATTCAGTGCCACACCTTTGCTTCATATACACTTCCATGTCAGATGTCATTGTGTCAGACTGTTCCTCTGCTGCCATTTGTTACACAGCAACAAAATGTAATGGAATACTGGGGGGAAAGTTCACTGCCAGGTCTACTGCCATACTACCAGCATCTGCCTCTGACATTGTGGGCCAACATAATAAAATAAAATATGAACACACTTCATATTTTAAATATAAAAACATATATCCTACTTTCTCTGTATTTGGGGATCTACCAGATGTGGGTTGTTATGTACTTCTCACATTTTCATACTGCAAAGTTCCATTGGTTTGAATACAACTTGTTTGGTATAAATCAAAATTTGACCTGAAAGTATCTGTTATCTGTCTGAGTCTGATTCAGTCGTATCTGTAAGACTGCAATGTAAAACAAACATCCAGGGAGACTTTTATTTCATTAAGCAAACTAGAAGTTGGATTACCTCAAAAGCAGCATTTTTCTGCCACTCTCTGGAGCAGGCATCAATCACACTTCAGCTCCATGCAGCAGCAATAGCGTAATAAATCCTTTATCTTCAGAGTCCGATAACAGGTAGGGAAACAAGAAAGTCACTGAAAAGAGCAGTCACACACTGACATGACCAGTTACCCTTACACTTCATACATCTTCAGCAATTTATCTTCTTCTGTGTGGGCAATGAGACCCAGTATAAGCTATAGTTATTAATAAAAGTGGTAGAGCACTGAGTTGCCACCACTGTTTTTCCACTATGGATAATCAGTTATATACCTGATCTTAAACAATACTTCACTGGAAATGGGACCCATTGAATGTTCCTTAGGAAGAGGTGGAAAAACACAAGCCGGTGTGCTGCTCTGAAGTCCATTTGAGAAATGAAAATAGTACTTAATATTGTGTCTTGTTGGAAATACCTGTGAAAGCGGAGTGCATTTCTATGCCTACATTTATGTATGCTGAAGATTTAATAACAAAATTCTTTGACTTTTTTTATTTTGAAAAAAAAAATCCTGTATTCTACAGTACTATGTATAAAAGAAATGGTAAATCATGAAAGATCTGTTGTAAAGATCCAGAATATTCTCAGAGGAAAACTGCATTTACCTCAATTAAGGCAACGGTTACTAAATTATTTTTATAGAAGACAATGAGAGCTCTTCTACAATAAAATGATGTGCTCGTTATCATATAGGGAAGTTAAAGAACAAAAAAGTCTGTTTGTCTCTTGAGCTATGCCAGTTTATCAGGCAGGTACAAATGCAGACATAAGGAAGCATTTCTTCAGCCAGCATAAAATTAATAACGATGTGCACTCACTGTCACTTGGCGCTATGGATACCAAGATGTAAATAGATCCCAAAAGGAATAAAATAATAAAATCAGTTTGTGCAGACAAATCTTGGTCCCCAGAAGGATCAATTAGAAATGTGTTACTCTGTACGTATCGGTTTTTTTTTTTTTTTTTTTTTTTTTTTGCTTGAAAGAGACAGAATAGAAGGATCTCATATGACCTGTTACTGTGATTCTTAACATGATCAAAACTCAGTCTTTTCTCACTGCGTGGCATAGAAATTCAGCATACCAGGTTCACTGTCAGGATGATTGAGTGACTGGTATTTATAGACTCTTGTGTCTGTATTAAAATAAAGTTTTCACTCATACGTACAGAAGTGATGATGCTTGACATAACCCTCCTGGACTTCAGGAGCAGTGGAGGTTCTTGACCCTTCTTGGAGTTCCCCTTAAAAGATTTTTTTTCAGCCCACATAGTTCCTCATTATTTGTTACTAGTAAGTTATCCAAATGTTAGTAGGGATTAAACACTCAGTTTGAAGTTGAATTTTAATATTTCAATGTGATAAAACAAGCTCTTTCAAACTGATGATAATGCCAAAACATTATAAACAGTAGCCTTAATACTCATTTAAATATTTCCCCAAATACATACTAAAAATGTATAGTATTTATTTGATTGTCCCTGGATTTTTAGTCTGAACTCTTCAAATAGAGAATAATACTAAAATTTGCTATAACCTTCCCTTCCCCAAAAATGTAAATAACTTTCAAAAAATCGATTCTATTTCTAGCAGCTCATAAAAAACAGGTGGCAATGTTATTTTGTTGAATTATCTCTTTGATTTTTATTTCCAATCAAATGATAATGGATTTTATAAAAACACTTCTTGTATAGTAAATAACTTTTCATTCATGTCACATAATATATTAACAGTTCTATGCAGCTCTTTTAAACTACAAAGCTTTGTCTACCTTCTATGTATTTTTCAAGTCCTACATTGTATATAATTTATTAATGACTCTGCTCTTTGTATGCATAGAATGTACCTCAGTGAAGGTCATTCCTAAGGAAATCATATTTCAAATGCCCTGATAAGGGCAACGCCTCCTTCTTATCATTCAGGATTTTGTCCAAATGTATGAACTTAGGTATGAACTGAATTGGCATAAGCTGATACGACTGCAAGTAGAAGAGCTTGGATGGATTTTGTCACCAAAATAAATTAACTCGATTCTTCTAAGACAAGTAAATGACTAGATCAGAAGCAATTCAGTGAAGACTGAATCCCGGGATCTGTGTCTTCTCTGTCGTGATATGCACAATGCTACATTTAGTCAGGAATTTTTCCACATCTACAACAGTATGCTTTTATGCACTGGAGCAATAAACCACTAGGACAAGAGACAATTTCAAATGAAACCACTGGAGAAAAAAGAAAATATATTGAATTATGATGTTTAGAAATCAACTAGTATAATTTTTACAACAGGCCACTGTAACTATGAACCATCCCAGACTCTTTTCAAATGTGTGGCATTTTTTCCTCGTCTCTAAGTTTTTTCATAATGTAGGTTGTCGTGTTCTCACTCTATATGGGGAGGCTGAGTAGAGGAGCAATACCTTCCTTTCTTATATTGAGAAAATGAGAGAAGGTTGCAAACTTAGGGACAGGAACAGAATTCTTCCCGCCACCTGTTCCTTTACCAGTTCTTCATCAAAATTTCTCTAAGTAACCTGGCTCACTATCTGCATTATACTCTCTATGACTTTTTCTCTACTTTCTTAAATAAGACAACTTTCTTAAATAAGTATTTCTTTTGTAGAGCAGTAGAGGAAAGGGATTATGAAGAATTCAACAGCCTGCATGTACAACATTTTACCTAATAAAATGTCTCTTCAGCAGACAGTTTCCTTGATTGTTCCCAAGGCTTGTTACTTCTTAGTATGATTCCCCCAGACTTTTCCTTATTGTCCTGAAAAAAGAGATTCTCTTTTTTGTTTCTCTGGGGTTCTAAGTCTCTGGAATTGTTTTATAGATATCTGAAGAAAACATAACTTCTCCAAAATGAACAATTTCAATGTTGTCATTAGATTTTTGTCACGTAATGGCTAATCTATGATATCAGTTCCTTTACTGATCTTTTGAGAATTCTTAGTTTAATAAGAACTTCTAAGCCAGTGTGACAGCAAAACATTCTACTTGACCTGACTGAAATATAGCGTTGAAAAATTATTCCACGCTTGCTACCTCTGAATTCAGTTATAATATGAAAATAAATCTACAGACTAATATCTGTCCCTTATTGTGAGTAACAGGAGCCACCCAAGTACATAGTGGAGGACAGCACTCAAAGCAAAGTATGATTTTGCCTCAAAATATGAACAAATGACAGAAATGCTGTGTCCTTAAATTCCTCTCTTCTACATTGCTCAATGTTTTACTTATTGAGTCCTATTAAGTTCCTTCATGAATCTTGAGTTTATGCTTTTTCTTATCCGCTGCTGAGATGAACAGTACTGTGCCATCCCAACCAAAAAAGTCCTGGGCAGTTTTCCTGAGTAATATTTTTGGATGAAATTACTCATTTCTTAAAAAAAATCGTGTAAAATGACAGGGTATTGTATTAAAAATTTCAAGAAAAGTAAAAGCAAAATATTTGTAATTTTATTTTTGCTTAATCTAACAAGGCATTGATGATTTTAATACCTTATGAATATTACTGAGATTTGAGGTTATTCAGAATTTTCCCAGAAGAGCCTATGTCTGTGCCTATCTATGGCACAACACAAATAACTCCAGCCATGCACAAACAAGCCCCAAGCGAATAAAACTGTATAAAGAATAGTTAAAGGTATATCACAAGGATCACACTTTATTAATCAGTAATGTTTATGACCCTAAGTCAGTATTGCAAATTTTTACTCACTCACTTGCCCTATGCTTTTTTTTTTTTTTTTCCTGACAAGGTTATAAAACATCAGTAGATTTTTTTATTAGCGTTAATCATAATGGTAAAGGTCAGTCAGGTATGGTAAATTTTAGCGACAGCTGTGTGAAGCTGGGTTAAGATGAGTACTATTAAAATATTATTTGTGAAATTATTTTCTGAATGTTTTTTTCTCTGCCTTCTGCTGAATACATCATTGTGAATATATCGCTTTGTTCCTCTAGTGAGATGATCAGTTAATTTTTCTCTCATACATTTTCAGTGCTATTTTTCTTATCAGGCGAATAGATGATTCCGTACTAATCTTCTACTGTTACTGATTGTATTTGGTATTTTTGTATGAAACCCAGAACCTGAATTCATCATATGTTACAGAGAAAGCGTATGATACTTTCTCCATATGTTACTGGAGAAGCACTTTCAGACAGCTTCAGTAGATGTTAGTAAGATCTTCCACAGTTTCGCAGGGAGACAACTTAGATCTTCTGTTTTTCCTAGATATTTGCATGGTCACCCTTGTTTTTGGCAAAATACACAAAGAGGCAATATCTTCTTGGAGAAATCACATGTCCTACACCTAATCGTGTAAGTCAGCCTGTACTACACATCTTCTACATCCCAGCCTGGACCCCTAAAAAGCAATGCTTCACTCCAAGGTTAACCTATTCTATAGCATTTTTAACTTTAAATATTAGGCAACAAAGAATCTTCTCTTATTATCTCATAATGTCCTAATTTGAACTGACCTCCCCTGCCTTCTCTCCTAGGCAGTTTTGATAAAATATACAATTTTCAGAGGATAAAGCGTGAGATAAAGTGAGAGAAGAAGCTTGTCTCTGGAGGCTGATAGAAATTATTGAGACAGTATTATCTGAGACAATGTTTTTTTCAATTTCAACTTTTTTAAGAATATGTTCCAAGTATCACTTGGGTGTAGCTTACTCAAATAACCCAAAGATGTGCGACTGATGTATTTTTTCTCCTGGCTTTTGATTCCTTTCTCACTTTCCCAAGCCATAGCACTATGGTGAGGATGTAGGGGCAGTCAGTTCTCGAAACACTTGTTGACTGAAATCAGTTGACTGAAGAACTATAGGAAGCTTTCTAAGAAAAAGAAAAAAAAAGCAATGGGAATAATTTCTGTAGTGTACAGTATCTTTGCTTTCCCTTTCTCTTTTTATTCCAATGACATGGCCATACCTGGCTGTGAGTGAGGTGGAAGAACACACTCTCTCTGAGGCTGGGGATACAATCAAAGCTCTGCGCTTAGGGTGTTAGGTAGCTGTACTGTACTGTTCGTGTCACATCAGCATTGCTAATCTAGTCACATAACAAGGATAGTGTGTTGAGACTCTGTATGTGCTGGTGTGTCAGATCAGATAGCTGATCTTAAGCAGCAAATAGATTGGACAGAAATGTTCTAGCCACCTATTTATCTTTCTATTGGTATTTTCCCCTTCCTTTCTATGTGAATGTACCTTACTGTGGAAAATTGCTGGTGGGGACTAATATTTTTGAACTTACAAGCTTGCACAGACATGGATAAAATTTGTTGCAAAATCTATCTGATCTAGCCAAAACTAAATCATGTTAAAGTCTCCTTTACTTGTATTAAAACAAAAACAGAGCCTTTCTTGTATTTTAAATCTTCATTACTGTTTTATTGTGCTTCAAACTTATATAAAAACCAGAAACATAAGGATAAGAAGGAAAAAAGTCCTCTAAGACAAATAAAAATGATCTTTAAAGCTGCAAGAGTTAAAATAGAAGGGCATAAAATCACCCTCAATGAAGCCTAACACCGCTGATGCTGTGGTGATGAAAGTGAGACAAATGTTTCAAATAGCAGAGGAATTCCAAGTTCTTTGAGAAGAGAATCTCACCTGCCAGAATCTCACCTTCATTTTTCAAAGTTTCTTGCTGTAAATTTGCCATATTTTGTAAAAGTTGCAAGAAGATGAAAACAAATGCAGGAGGAAAGGAAGTTTACTTCTGAATAAAGTACAGTAGATCGTTCTTCCATTTAAATCTCCTTTGCTTTCCATCCACAAAATAGTAGCTGTTAAAAAAGAGGTGCTCACTGTTAGTCTATGCTTGGATTTTTCACATCTGCTCCATGTGACAAAGGCACTCTGCCCTTCGTTACACCTGAGTATCCCCATTGAAATCACTGTGACAGTCACATGTGTGTAATTGAGAGTAGAATTTGGCCCCCTGTGTTGAAGTTACCCCTTTGAAAGCTGTTCCACCTCCTTTGGCTTAATTCTGTCCCATTAGAGGAATGTAATCCCACTCTTTTATAAATGTAATGTGACACGAGTTGCAGCCTGATAACTGGAGAGGGGGAACCCAGAGGCTGTGTAGCTTAAATTCAAAGCCTTATTATATGTCTCTCCTGTGGAAATTACATGAACAGTTGAGTCAGATAAAGACCACATTCTCATTTTTCTTTCACATATCCCTTTCATGCACTTGCAAATTCAGCAGAAGGAGTGAGTACCTATGCATCACACACATCTTCTTTCCCATGCACTTAAAATGCTTTTTTTTTGATTTTAGAATGTAAGAGTAATTTTATGTAAAAAATAACATCCAAAGCAAAAGAAAAACTGAATCATTCAAAAGCCATTAAAAAGTGGGAAGAGATATCCTGAAAACAACTAGTTCAAATTTCGGTTGAAAGCACAGCTTTACACTTTGTTTTCCATAGCCCCCTAAAGCTAAGTCTTCAGTACCTCTAGCAATGGAACTTGTGCCGGTTCTTTGGGCAGCCTACTCTAATGCTTAATTTTTCCCTCAACGAGGAATATTTTTTCTTATATCCAGAGAGAATTTATCCCAATTTGATTTGTTCCCATTGTATCTTGTCCTGTCAACATGAATTGTTGTGAAGATGGTATCTCCATCATTATAACCACTTTTGCTATTGGACTTTCATTAGGTTCCCTTGAATCTTCTGTTCTCTAGGTTTAACAAATTCAGTTAGATCAACATTTCCTCACATGTCATATTCTCCAGTTCTGTAATGATCTTTGAAAGTAAAGCTCCAACAGAATTATGTATCATCATCCACTGTGAAAATACAAGTGTAAGAAGAAAATCAGATCTCTGGCATGAAACAGACTGAAAACTAAGTGAACAATTAATATCATAGAATCATAGAATGGCCTGGGTTGAAAAGGACCACAATGATCATCTAGTTTCAATCCCCATGCTATGTGCAGGGTAGACAACAACTAGACCAGGCTGCCTAGAGCCACATCCAGCCTGGCCTTGAATGCCTCCAGTGATGAGACATCCTTGGGCAGCCTTTTCCAGTGCATCACCACCCTCTGTGTGAAAAACTTCCTCCTAATATCTAACCTAAACCTCCTCTGTCTCAGTTTAAAGCCATTCCCCCTTGTCCTCACTTTTGCCTTATCTCTTGAGGTAGAAGAGAGCTCTGAAGTCTTGAAAATATATGTAAGCAAATGAGTTGAAATAGTCCCCCCATCACACTGCCAAGAAAAAAAGAAGTATTTTCTGGGAAAAAAACAACAACTTTTTTGCCCCCCAGGGGAAAAAGAATATATATACATATATATACACTTCTGTCAAATAAGCCACCCTTTACTAAAACTACTAAAACAATAGTCTCGAATATCTATTTTTGCATGCAGAGTGCTTAAAGTAAATAACTTGTTATTTAGAGCAAAGTATATACGACCTGAGGACTGGAAGTGCTTTTTTACTGTGACAGTGAGCTCATAATTAGGGTCGAGAGAAACAATGAATAGATATCATGATTATGTTTAAGAATGCAAAAAATGGTGTGAGTGTGTGATGGAGAACAGAACTTACATGTTCAGAGGCAGGAACTCGGTTCTTATCCTGCCTTCCTTCCACTTGTTTTCTCAGTTGATACTCTTAAAAAGAATCAGTTTGCTGGTGCATCAGATGTGGCTGGGGATGATGCTAGTTATTTTACCTGTTTTTCTTCCATTTGCTACAAAAATTGCCCTTGCCTGCTGTGACCCACCAAGCCCTTTATACTCAGAGGAGAACTTTTGAACCTTCTTTGTTCCTTTACTAAATCCTGTTGAATCCATATCTGAACCAGCTGAGAGTGGAGAAGTAACGATCGTTGGCTATACTTTTCTCGTATTTTTTTTCTTCCCAAGTCTAAGGTGAATTAAAGAAAAACAAACATATTTGTGTGAAAAGTTGATTAACCAAGAGTTTTAGAAAAAGTATGCCAAGGTTATTTACCTGCTCCTTTTATGAATTGTAGAAGGTTTTTGTTTTTTTTTTAATTCATATGTGATTTTTCTCTTCCTTTTCTTCCTCCTCCTTCTCCTCCTCCTTCTTTTTCTTCTTTTTAAAAAAGCACTTGCAGAAGTCATCATACACAACCTTTGCAATGATGCTATTGTGACGTGTTGTCTTCGTAAAGAATTAAGCTGGGAAAGAAAAGGAACTATTGAATTTCTACTTTTTTTTTTTTGTTCCTCTCATTTAATTATTTATTTACTTACCAAGTTGTTACATTTCAGCTTTGTACAAAACCAAGGCTAGGTATGTCTTGTACTGATTGCCTATGACTGAATTTCACTCAAGGCTTCAGTGGCTGGATATGAAGAACAGGTCATCAGGGGTGGCCTAGGCAGAGGGTTTCTAAATGATCCAAGCCCTTAAACTTGAGGGGCTTTTTGTATTAGGTTCATCCTGATGGCTATGCCACTGAAGCTCTTTTCAGTCGCTTTTCGTAGAATGTTCTCACTTTGTCTTGAAGACCAGCATGTTTATCATTATTTGATTTTCAAAGGACAATCTGCCATATTTTAATATTTTGTTAATCTAAAATGCTGTCACTTTAGGATAATAAAATACGGCACTTAAATGAAGTTTTAGGAACTTTGAAGGTGGATTTTCATAAATCTCTTAATCATAACACATCTTTCAAGAGATTCAAGTATTTTCTTAAAACTCCAGTTGCATTAGATAATTTTCCTAGAGCATTAACATTTATTTATTATTCGATCAGTTGATCAGTTGAATAAATAATCACAAAGGCCTTCAGTTTCTAGTACTTATGGCCGTAGAAAAACAAACAAACACAATTGTGATAAGGAAATTGCCTAATAGTTTGGGAACCAGAAGGTGAACATGAAGAAACTAGCTGTACTCACTAAATAAAATTGGTGATTTTTTATAGTAAGCTCAAGATTTGAGATGCTTAATCTCATGCTTTCTGAAGGTTTGGAGCTGGCAAAACATTTGGATTAGGTTAAACATTAATTAATTGTGGATTGTACTTCAGATTAATGCACTCTGGAACTTGATATTTTGCCTATCTCAGTTCTTGAGTAATGCCAGCACACACAGAAACTCTACTTGTTTTGTTGTGAGCCAATTGTATCTCCTGTATACCTACCATACATACTTTGTTCTCTTCCTCTTTGACCCTTGTTCTCCACAAAAATCACATTAGAAAATACCAGGCAGTCAGGAAAAAAACAAATCTGCCCCGCTCACCAAAAAAGAGCAAAAACTAAGTATTTATTTTTTGAACTGTAATGAGAATTACAGAAGTCTTTGCTTGTTTTGTGCAACTAATGGCATCATTAAACCTTATATATTCCAGGGAAAACACTAAGCAATGGTACTATCCTAGACGCAGAAGGAACAGAAGAAAAGGTAGCAATATTTAACTTATTTAAGTCCAATGAGATTGTGAAGCATTATAGGAAAAATGAAAATAAAGAACTCTGCCACAGGCTCTCAAAAAAGACTTTTTTTTTGAAAGGCAAACAGCCTTCTTGCTTCTGATTGCTGTACTGTGTCGGCAGGCAGGAGACAGTGCTTAGAGCATTCATTGTCTCCTACTGTTCGCATGTATGTTATGAACAGTAGGAAACTCACTCATTTCCAATGCACACTTTATGGTAAAAAGAGGATTTTGCTCTCTTTTTTGTATTCTTACTCCCATAATTTCCTTTCTTATGATTTCAAAAAATGTCTAAGCAAATGTTAGCAAAGGGATGTTAGTTTTTGTAGTGCAGATAAAAAGAGAACAGTTTAAATGGAAATCATTTTAGCTCTTCAGCTCACTTTCTTCCCATTATGAAACATGGAATTGGAAAAAAATCTTCAGAGATGATGAAACACAAAATAACCAAAGGAAATAAAGAGGAACGTGCACGGTATCAGCAGCCCTGGTGCTTCAGATCAGCAAATTAACAGCTGTATTATGTATGAATTATCAGCACAGCAAGTGAAATAAGCTGCCTATTACTGTCTCATGATGTCTGAATTTTGAAACAGGGAAATGTTAGTTTCATTTTGAAGAAACTATCAGATTCTACATTCAGTGATTGATTATTTCTTGATTATGGCAGAAATCCAAGACTCTACATCTGCCATGCTTAAGTACCCACAGGGGAAATAACTACCCGCTTTTTATAATACAATGGCAATATTTTGGCTGGACTGTGCTCTCTCTGTGGACACATTGGCCCTTGCCTGTGGCTAGAGCACGTCCATTGTGTGATAACAGTGAGCTGTACTTGGTTATGTGATGGATTCAACTCCAGTTGTTTGACAGGAGAAGGACACGTAAACCTTTTGGAGCAATAACAAAATATACTGGGTCTCCAGGACAGGCCATGAAAGAAGAATTCAAAGAAAGAGCTACAGGCTGGGTAAACTGGCTGGATTCAGACCAAAAGTTACATTTACTAGTCTGATATTTTAAATTGATACATTTTGTTTTCTTTTTTTTTTAAATCAATAAATTCAAATAAAATCTCTCTCATTAAAAAAAGAAAAACAAATAAACAAAAAAACTTATCCTGGGGCCTTTTAAGAATATTTTATTTTGTATTCTCTGCTACACTTCCTTCCTTGAGTCTTCTTTAAAAAAAAAATAAATTCCATGTAAAAATTATTTAATACAGTATTTACTTCCAGGCCAGTCTAAGCACTAAATGAATCGTCTTTCAACAGTTATGGTGACACTGAAATGTTGTATTTTTGTTTTAAGGTTAATGCATCCTCAAAGTTAGTAAAAGGGAAAGCTCTGAGTGACTTTTTCAGACTCAGGCATCTTTATATGAGTGATAATTGTCCAGCTAAGAATGATCTGTTTCTACAGTCAAAAATGCTTCAAACTATATGACATCAGTGTCTGTAAGTCGGGCCACCCACATAAGCATGAGGTCTGCTCCGAAAATAATGCTTTCTATTTTATTATGCTGGCCCAGAATATCAGAGGAAGATGTTGGTGGTATGGCAGTAGAAGCTGAACCTTCCCACCAATATTCCGTTACATTTTATTGCTGCATGACAAATGGCAGCAGAGGGACAGTCTGACACAATGACATCTGACATGGAAGTGTATATGAAGCAAAGGTGTGGCACTGAATTCCGCCGTGTGGAAAAAATGGCACCCACTGACATTCATCAGTGCTTGCTGAATGTTTGTGAAGACCAAAGATTGGATGTGAGCACAGTGAGTGAGTGGGTGGTGCTTTTCAGCAGTAACATGAAAGATAAACCACATTCTTGTCAGCCAAGCAAAGCTGTCGCACCACAAAATGAAGAGTGTCTTGATCAGCTCATCCATGCAAACAGGAAGATTATGACCAGCGAACTGTGTACAGAGCTGAATATTGGCTTCACTGTGTTGGAAATGATGGTGACAACACTGGAATACTGCAAAGTTTGTGCCAGGTGGGTCTTGTGAACGCTCACAGGAATAGAAAGAACACCGTATGCAAGTTTGTCGGGACCTACTGAACCATTAAGAGGCTGAAGGTGACAGTTTCTGGGTTGCATTATTACCCGAGAAGAGACATGGTGACACCGCTATGAGCTGGAGTCAGATGGCATGGAGTGGTGACAGCACTCCATGGAGTGGTGACATGTGAATTCCTCATCAAAGAAAATGTTCAAGATGCAGCCCTTAGCAGGTATAGTGGAGACATTACTGTTGGAGTGACCTCCGTATATGATGTTTTCAGCTGCAGCATGTGTCTTAAGCACATACTTGAGTGTCTGCAAAGGTGTTTGGTTCACAAATGAATGCAAAAATCCTAGAATACTATGCAGTGTTCTGTGATATCAATAGTAATGTGAAAGACCACTGAGAACAGCCTGGATGAGTTTCTCATTAATACTGAAGCCTACTGTATCCCACAGTAGCACATCTCTTTCTTGTTATGTTACTTTCATGATTTGCAGTGGAAGTAGGAAGCAATTAGGTAAGCTTTAATAGAATGCAAGGCCATAATTAATTATGTGCTTATAGCTGCAATAAGAACTTAGAGTCTTTAATTAAAAAAATGTGTTAAAACCTAAAACATTAGCCAGCAATGTGCCCTTGCAACCCAATAAGCCAGCTGTGTCCTGGGCTGCATCAAAAGAAGCGTGGCCATCACAGCAAGGGAGGTGATCCTGCCCCTCTACTCTGCAGTAGTGAGGCCTCTCCTGGAGTACTGTGTCCAGATGTGGAGTCCTCATTACAGGAGAGACGTGCATCTTTTGGAATCTGTCCTGAGGAGGGCCACAAAAATGATCCAAGGGATGGAACACCTCTCTTATGAAGACAGGCTGAAAGGGGCTGTTCAGCCTGGAGAAGAGAAGGCTCTGAGGAGACCTGAGAGCGGGCCTTTCAGTATTTAAAGGGGACTATGAGAAGGAAGGGGTCAGACTCTTTAGCAGCGCCTGTTGTGACGGGAGAAGGGGAAATGGTTTCAAACTAAAAGAGGAAAGATTTAGGTTGAACATAAGGAAAGTGTTTTTTATAAAAAAGGGTGGTGAGGCACCAGAGCTGGTTGCCCAGAGAGGTGATGGATGCCCCATCCTTGACGTCATTCAAGGTGAGGCTGGATCAGACTCTGAGCAACCTTATTGACCTTGTAGATGTCCCTGTTCACTGCAGGGAGGTTGGATTAGATGACCTTTAAAGGTCCCTTCTTCCTCAAAAGATTCTGTGATTTAATGATTCTAGGTAGAGACTTGGGAAAGATCAACTTTTTCCCTTGGGCTTGTGAGTGGACAGAGGCTAGACCCTTACATGTCCTGCTTTTTATTTTATTAAATTTTTATTTTATTAAATGCAACACCACCTTTTTTGTATTTAAAAGAAGTGTAATGATTATGTTATCAAACTTGTTCACAGTGAGCTGATCTGAATTACTCTATTTCAAAAGAAATTCATAGAATCATAGAATGGTCTATGTCGGAAGAGACCTTAAAGATCATCTAGTTCTAATCTTCATCATGGGCAGGATTGCCATTCACTAGATCAGGTTGCCCAAGGCCCCATTCAACCTGACATTGAATGCCTTCAGGGATGAGACATCCACAATTTCTCTGGTCTGAATGTGCCAGTGCCTCACCATCTTCTGAATAAAAATTGAAAGGAAAGTCACACACACACAAAAAAACATTGATACCGAAAGATTCGGGAGTCCTCCCTAAATAAATACAATTATAACAACAGAAAACTATCAATAGGACTGAACAACCACGTGATCAGATCTAATCATTGAAAAAGGGAAGAAAAAATCTGAAGAAATTTGACTTGGTTTCTTAATAGTTGCCTGCATAAGAAGAAATATCAGTGGCACAGAACTGTAATGACTTCAAGAATAATCCTCTATTGTTACAGATGATCATACAGAAAGAACTATATTTTCCATTTCCTCAAAATACTTCTATCTGGAAATATATATTTTTTCATCTAGACAGTCCTATAAAGATAAGTCAAACCTGGATATTGAATAAAGGCTGAGATATAAAAATTTAGGACAAAGTCTCTGTGTTTTCTGTTACACTTTGTTCTAGGGAGCCTCAGATGCTTGAGCTCTATGTAAGCTGACAACGTACCCAGCACAAGAGTATCACTGTCAGTGATTCAGTCATTGGTAAATGAAGAAACATTGGAAGCAGTGAACAGTTCTTGTGTATGAATATATGAATTATGGATGAACAGCCTGAGCATAAATAATCAACAACTTCTGACTTGCAGGCTTTGTTTCTTAAAATTAAATTCTTCTCTCTCATGAAACATTTGTGTTTTCAGCCTTATACTTCTACACAGACACAACGTGCTGCTGATGGGCCATTGTGAAAGCCTGCATACATACCACACCTATAGCCTCCTCCTGACATCTGCCTACACTGGTGAGAAGTGGCTGGGGAATAGAGGGATGAAACAGAGGAGGCAGACCCTGCTTCATCACTCTGAACAGCTTGTAGTGGCCATACAAGTAATACAAGTAATGAGAAGTGGCTAACATGCAGGGGATGGCTTAAAGGTTTCAAAACCAGTGTTGGGAAAACCAGGAAGAAATAATAAATTATTTGAAAAGCAAGATTCTTATTAGCAGCATTATTACAGCATTTTTATGCTTTTATTAAGATTATCCCAAGGCAAGACTGAATAGGAGTAATGATTTTGTTAGGCATGTTTCCTTGAGTGAGCCAGAAGGATTTGACGTTCAGCACTCATCAAATTGATGAGTACCTTCTGATGAAACCTTGGTTCATCAAATCAAAGTTTCAAACTTGAAAAATAATAATGAAGGGCCAGAGTGGTTCCATTTCTGTTCAGTGCAGTATGTGAACACCTGTTTTTATTAGTGCTGTGGTCTGGCAGCTGTCTGCAAATTACCTCTCCATTTACCAGGGGTTGCTTAGGATTCAGGAATCATTTTCTGAAAATGCTAGAGTTTCACTGTCTTCTGCAGGACAGTACTATGAAAAACAACATTTTTCATAGTTCCGGCTGAAGTTTGCCTAGAATCCATGCAAAAGTTCTTGGTGGGGAAGACACTGTTAGCATTTGTATGGTGAATTTAGGAATGGTAATAAAGTCATATTTTAGTTCCACCTTATTAAGTGATCTCCTATTTACTATCGTCAGCCTGATACCATAAGACAGTCTTAATTCACAACAATTAATTCACAAGTTTGAATTCATAAGAAGAACCACTAGTATTTTTTCACATTAGAACAAAAAAGATAATTACATCCTGTAAGTTATGGAAAAGAAATTTTGCTACCCTGAAGCAAAAAGCTACTCTGTTGTTTCTTCTTTTAACATAACTATATTTATGGCAAATATAACTTTTTTGTCTGAATCCAGGAATTAAATTGTGATGCATAGGGGTTAGTTTTGGGGTGTTTTCAGAGAGACAGATAAGTTGTAATTATTTTTCTTGATATCTGGCTTGTTCTGTCCTGCTCTTAATTCCATTCAGTGTTCAAAGGTATTGGTTTAATACATAGGCACCCACTCCAGAGATAAAAGATCATATGGAAACTAATCATGAAAGATCTGCTAAATGTATTTTAAGAGGACTTTTATAAGTGGAAGATAAGTGGTTGTGTACTAAAGTGTGATGACTTCAATCTGAGCCTGATGGGTGCTAGTTGTCTCATTTTCTAGTTGATGAACTTTGTCAGAAACTGAAAACAACCGCAGCCAATTGTCCTGCTGGTTGCTAGAAAACCTGGTCTAGAGGAAGGTGTCCCTTCCCATGGCAGGTTGATAGGAACTAGACAATTTTTAAGGTCTCTTCCAACCCAAGTCATCCTGTGTTTCCATGACTGTATGAAATGGGGACCAAAGGAAAACTACTGACCCTGGGAAAGTGATACAAAGCTGGAGGTCCCAATGTACAGGCAAATAAAAAGGACACAGCAGTGAGGGTTATAGGGGAACGTCTCCAGGAAAGTCGCTGCTGGTCTTCCAGCTCTCCCAACTGAAGCATCTCTTTGCAGCCTGTCCATTAGCCACCAGATGTCTCTGTGTTATGTTGGGTAGCACAGACACTTTCTTTGCTGGTGAAAAGGAGACAAAACTGGGACTGAAGTTCATGACAGTGGGTTTTAGTGTAAATTGCTTTAATTTTATGTAAAGCACGTACCTTTTAGTAAAAATTGATGTTGTTTGAATTTGCTTATGATAAAGGTGGGTTGCAGGTAGGGAAAGAAAAGACTGTAGGCCAAAACACTTTTCAGTGCATGCATCCTATTGACATTATTAAAACTAATTGCTATGTTCTTTTCACAGTGAGCTTTTGTTGAGGGTTTTTCTTCTGTTAACCACAGATTATAGTACCAATTTTATGTTAAGAGAATTCTTATCTTTTGGAAGAATATGTATTTGGAAAGTATTATTAAACATTAGTAGGATATGTCAAAGATAACCAACAGATACTTGAAACCTTTACTGTTCAAAACTCATAAGTTAATCCATATTTTCCTTCCTTCCTTCCTTCCTTCCTTCCTTCCTTCCTTCCTTCCTTCCTTCCTTCCTTCCTTCCTTCCTTCCTTCCTTCCTTNTTTCCTTTCCTTTCCTTTCCTTTCCTTTCCTTTCCTTTCCTTTCCTTTCCTTTCCTTTCCTTTCCTTTCCTTTCCTTTCCTTTCCTTTCCTTTCCTTTCCTTTCCTTTCCTTTCCTTTCCTTTCCTTTCCTTTCCTTTCCTTTCCTTTCCTTTCCTTTCCTTTCCTTTCCTTTCCTTTCCTTTCCTTTCCTTTCCTTTCCTTTCCTTTCCTTTCCTTTCCTTTCCTTTCCTTTCCTTTCCTTTCCTTTCCTTTCCTTTCCTTTCCTTTCCTTTCCTTTCCTTTCCTTTCCTTTCCTTTCCTTTCCTTTCCTTTCCTTTCCTTTCCTTTCCTTTCCTTTCCTTTCCTTTCCTTTCCTTTCCTTTCCTTTCCTTTCCTTTCCTTTCCTTTCCTTTCCTTTCCTTTCCTTTCCTTTCCTTTCCTTTCCTTTCCTTTCCTTTCCTTTCCTTTCCTTTCCTTTCCTTTCCTTTCCTTTCCTTTCCTTTCCTTTCCTTTCCTTTCCTTTCCTTTCCTTTCCTTTCCTTTCCTTTCCTTTCCTTTCCTTTCCTTTCCTTTCCTTTCCTTTCCTTTCCTTTCCTTTCCTTTCCTTTCCTTTCCTTTCCTTTCCTTTCCTTTCCTTTCCTTTCCTTTCCTTTCCTTTCCTTTCCTTTCCTTTCCTTTCCTTTCCTTTCCTTTCCTTTCCTTTCCTTTCCTTTCCTTTCCTTTCCTTTCCTTTCCTTTCCTTTCCTTTCCTTTCCTTTCCTTTCCTTTCCTTTCCTTTCCTTTCCTTTCCTTTCCTTTCCTTTCCTTTCCTTTCCTTTCCTTTCCTTTCCTTTCCTTTCCTTTCCTTTCCTTTCCTTTCCTTTCCTTTCCTTTCCTTTCCTTTCCTTTCCTTTCCTTTCCTTTCCTTTCCTTTCCTTTCCTTTCCTTTCCTTTCCTTTCCTTTCCTTTCCTTTCCTTTCCTTTCCTTTCCTTTCCTTTCCTTTCCTTTCCTTTCCTTTCCTTTCCTTTCCTTTCCTTTCCTTTCCTTTCCTTTCCTTTCCTTTCCTTTCCTTTCCTTTCCTTTCCTTTCCTTTCCTTTCCTTTCCTTTCCTTTCCTTTCCTTTCCTTTCCTTTCCTTTCCTTTCCTTTCCTTTCCTTTCCTTTCCTTTCCTTTCCTTTCCTTTCCTTTCCTTTCCTTTCCTTTCCTTTCCTTTCCTTTCCTTTCCTTTCCTTTCCTTTCCTTTCCTTTCCTTTCCTTTCCTTTCCTTTCCTTTCCTTTCCTTTCCTTTCCTTTCCTTTCCTTTCCTTTCCTTTCCTTTCCTTTCCTTTCCTTTCCTTTCCTTTCCTTTCCTTTCCTTTCCTTTCCTTTCCTTTCCTTTCCTTTCCTTTCCTTTCCTTTCCTTTCCTTTCCTTTCCTTTCCTTTCCTTTCCTTTCCTTTCCTTTCCTTTCCTTTCCTTTCCTTTCCTTTCCTTTCCTTTCCTTTCCTTTCCTTTCCTTTCCTTTCCTTTCCTTTCCTTTCCTTTCCTTTCCTTTCCTTTCCTTTCCTTTCCTTTCCTTTCCTTTCCTTTCCTTTCCTTTCCTTTCCTTTCCTTTCCTTTCCTTTCCTTTCCTTTCCTTTCCTTTCCTTTCCTTTCCTTTCCTTTCCTTTCCTTTCCTTTCCTTTCCTTTCCTTTCCTTTCCTTTCCTTTCCTTTCCTTTCCTTTCCTTTCCTTTCCTTTCCTTTCCTTTCCTTTCCTTTCCTTTCCTTTCCTTTCCTTTCCTTTCCTTTCCTTTCCTTTCCTTTCCTTTCCTTTCCTTTCCTTTCCTTTCCTTTCCTTTCCTTTCCTTTCCTTTCCTTTCCTTTCCTTTCCTTTCCTTTCCTTTCCTTTCCTTTCCTTTCCTTTCCTTTCCTTTCCTTTCCTTTCCTTTCCTTTCCTTTCCTTTCCTTTCCTTTCCTTTCCTTTCCTTTCCTTTCCTTTCCTTTCCTTTCCTTTCCTTTCCTTTCCTTTCCTTTCCTTTCCTTTCCTTTCCTTTCCTTTCCTTTCCTTTCCTTTCCTTTCCTTTCCTTTCCTTTCCTTTCCTTTCCTTTCCTTTCCTTTCCTTTCCTTTCCTTTCCTTTCCTTTCCTTTCCTTTCCTTTCCTTTCCTTTCCTTTCCTTTCCTTTCCTTTCCTTTCCTTTCCTTTCCTTTCCTTTCCTTTCCTTTCCTTTCCTTTCCTTTCCTTTCCTTTCCTTTCCTTTCCTTTCCTTTCCTTTCCTTTCCTTTCCTTTCCTTTCCTTTCCTTTCCTTTCCTTTCCTTTCCTTTCCTTTCCTTTCCTTTCCTTTCCTTTCCTTTCCTTTCCTTTCCTTTCCTTTCCTTTCCTTTCCTTTCCTTTCCTTTCCTTTCCTTTCCTTTCCTTTCCTTTCCTTTCCTTTCCTTTCCTTTCCTTTCCTTTCCTTTCCTTTCCTTTCCTTTCCTTTCCTTTCCTTTCCTTTCCTTTCCTTTCCTTTCCTTTCCTTTCCTTTCCTTTCCTTTCCTTTCCTTTCCTTTCCTTTCCTTTCCTTTCCTTTCCTTTCCTTTCCTTTCCTTTCCTTTCCTTTCCTTTCCTTTCCTTTCCTTTCCTTTCCTTTCCTTTCCTTTCCTTTCCTTTCCTTTCCTTTCCTTTCCTTTCCTTTCCTTTCCTTTCCTTTCCTTTCCTTTCCTTTCCTTTCCTTTCCTTTCCTTTCCTTTCCTTTCCTTTCCTTTCCTTTCCTTTCCTTTCCTTTCCTTTCCTTTCCTTTCCTTTCCTTTCCTTTCCTTTCCTTTCCTTTCCTTTCCTTTCCTTTCCTTTCCTTTCCTTTCCTTTCCTTTCCTTTCCTTTCCTTTCCTTTCCTTTCCTTTCCTTTCCTTTCCTTTCCTTTCCTTTCCTTTCCTTTCCTTTCCTTTCCTTTCCTTTCCTTTCCTTTCCTTTCCTTTCCTTTCCTTTCCTTTCCTTTCCTTTCCTTTCCTTTCCTTTCCTTTCCTTTCCTTTCCTTTCCTTTCCTTTCCTTTCCTTTCCTTTCCTTTCCTTTCCTTTCCTTTCCTTTCCTTTCCTTTCCTTTCCTTTCCTTTCCTTTCCTTTCCTTTCCTTTCCTTTCCTTTCCTTTCCTTTCCTTTCCTTTCCTTTCCTTTCCTTTCCTTTCCTTTCCTTTCCTTTCCTTTCCTTTCCTTTCCTTTCCTTTCCTTTCCTTTCCTTTCCTTTCCTTTCCTTTCCTTTCCTTTCCTTTCCTTTCCTTTCCTTTCCTTTCCTTTCCTTTCCTTTCCTTTCCTTTCCTTTCCTTTCCTTTCCTTTCCTTTCCTTTCCTTTCCTTTCCTTTCCTTTCCTTTCCTTTCCTTTCCTTTCCTTTCCTTTCCTTTCCTTTCCTTTCCTTTCCTTTCCTTTCCTTTCCTTTCCTTTCCTTTCCTTTCCTTTCCTTTCCTTTCCTTTCCTTTCCTTTCCTTTCCTTTCCTTTCCTTTCCTTTCCTTTCCTTTCCTTTCCTTTCCTTTCCTTTCCTTTCCTTTCCTTTCCTTTCCTTTCCTTTCCTTTCCTTTCCTTTCCTTTCCTTTCCTTTCCTTTCCTTTCCTTTCCTTTCCTTTCCTTTCCTTTCCTTTCCTTTCCTTTCCTTTCCTTTCCTTTCCTTTCCTTTCCTTTCCTTTCCTTTCCTTTCCTTTCCTTTCCTTTCCTTTCCTTTCCTTTCCTTTCCTTTCCTTTCCTTTCCTTTCCTTTCCTTTCCTTTCCTTTCCTTTCCTTTCCTTTCCTTTCCTTTCCTTTCCTTTCCTTTCCTTTCCTTTCCTTTCCTTTCCTTTCCTTTCCTTTCCTTTCCTTTCCTTTCCTTTCCTTTCCTTTCCTTTCCTTTCCTTTCCTTTCCTTTCCTTTCCTTTCCTTTCCTTTCCTTTCCTTTCCTTTCCTTTCCTTTCCTTTCCTTTCCTTTCCTTTCCTTTCCTTTCCTTTCCTTTCCTTTCCTTTCCTTTCCTTTCCTTTCCTTTCCTTTCCTTTCCTTTCCTTTCCTTTCCTTTCCTTTCCTTTCCTTTCCTTTTCTGTTTCATGTAGCTACAGAAATTTTAACTATCCATATGCAGTCTAATACTCTGTGACTTCTACTCAGATATTTATTTTGGTAATACTGTATGGAAATTGTTTCTTTGAATTTATTATCATTTAACTTAAACATTTTAGTATGTTCATTGCTCCTTGTCTGTATCATTTGCTGATAATTTATTTATAAGAAAAATACATTGCCATTTCTCCCTGTGGTATTTTGTGTGCTATCATACAGTTATTCTGTTTCCTCTCCTAATTCATTAATTCTAATCTCTTTGTCAATAACACCTGGAATCACTCCATTGAATTTTAGTCTTCTAATTGAAACCTTTGATTTAGGTTCAACTTTAATATCCTCAGTGTCAAGGAAAGTTTATGCCTTTTTGGGTACAGTATTGTACATACTATCTGTAATGAGAGTGTGGGATAGCGAGAGTCCTCTCTCAGATAAACATAAAAAACTATGGTTTTGTTCTTCAAGGGTGAGGAAAACCCATCTGTTCATAACTGATCAGTTATCAGCAATGTTTGATAAAATTAATGTGTTACATTGAACAGAGCTGTCATAGTACTGTTTGCAAAGACATCAACGACCCTGAATAGGAACTCCAGTGTTTTATTTGATCTCTAAGGAAACATATCACAAAATTCTGATGAATTTTACACATTAAAATTTTGAGGAAAACTACTCAACATACTAAACTCTTAAGTTCTGTAAATTTATTTAGACTTGGATTTTTCCTGAGCTCTTTTAAAATACTTGATAACTCTTGTTGGGAAGAGAACAGTTGCTGGGAAGAATTGCACATGTGTAAATAACTCTGGCTAATTCACTATCTCTTTTATGACATTAAATGGAGCCTGCTTGAACAAGTTATGTTTTGCGTCTTAATTATAAAATGACATGAATAGAGAGTGAATTAAATCTTAATAGCAATTATTTATGTCTGATTTAACCTGGAATCTTTATTGACTGGTGGGATGTTCTTGGTATTATTTCTTTCAGTATTAGTATTACAACGTAAATAATTTGCTCAATACTGGTCAGGGCAAGTTTTTAAAATGATGGAATTAATACTATTCAAAATGCTTACTTTCTTAATAAGCCTGTTGCAGTTCCAGCTGGGGAAAATAAATGATGCCAGCTGAGGAACTAGCCCTTGAAGATTAAACATCCAGTGAATACAGAAAGAGATTCAGGATCATCTCCTCGTTAAGCAGTGCAAGAAACAGGCATTATATCTACATATTATTTTTGTCTGTTTATATTTTGTTTTAAATGCAGAGGTTCCTTGGGAGGCAGAAAAATATTCATTCAATTTTAAGGATACCAACTTTCCCACTTTAGCAGCACTCACCATTTTTACTGAGAACACATGAAGTTTTCAGAGTTTGGAGGAAACCCCTGTTATGCATCTCTCTAGGGATTTTATTGTCTAAACAAAAGTTTCAAAGACAAATTTAAAATAAAAATTTGCCATTTATGATTTTTGATAAATGATATACAAAATTTTTATTATCTCTTTGCTACTTGGATTTTATTTTGTACTCCTTCATGCTTCCACTTGCTTTAGACTTAGTATCTACATTTTAACTATATCTATGCATTTTAGCTGCCTCTTTAAACATTTTTCAGTCAGCCTATATGTATTCTAAAAGAATATTTTGTTCAGATTCCTTTTAATCAATTTTATTGCCAAATCCTGTTTGCTTTACTTATGCAAGTATTCCTGTAGAAATCAGTTGGACTATTCGTATGACAAAAGCAAGCAGTTCTTGCCTTTATTTGGTAAAGCAACAGACTTAAACAAAGGCAGTACTGTACCTGCTATGGGCAGCCAGAAACAATGACAAGCTCCTTGATAAGATTAGATGTAATTTTAAATGCAACTGGGGCAAAGAATCCCTCCCACCAATCCCAACTCCTAACTGTACAGTAATTCCACTGCAGCAAAGTAGTTGAAGAATTACTGACAAGAGCCAGACTGTGCAGTAAGCACCACCTAACAGACATAGAAACATGATCCATGTCATTTTTAAGCTTGGCAGACATTTTGTGTTTCTTTCAAAAAAGAAAATCCTTTAAACTAGCACACATAATCCTTAGATGTTCCTAGTTTTAGTGGGAAATACTTTTGTAGCTGGTTGTTTCAAAATAAACATGTCCTGCATTGTCATGGTGGTGTCATGGTGGCAAATTGTTTCAACTTTGAAACAAAAGATTTTGTCCAGTTTGAATGACCTTTCATTCATGAAATTTATGCCAGCAAAGCTGACAAGTGAGTCTGCAATTACAAAATGGGTGCAAGACTACATGCAGCACAGACTTCCCAGTTGACTTCTTATTTGTCCTTTGAAGTAATACTTGAGTAATTCTGTCTTTAAAATCTGAAACTGCCAGTGTAATGTCTACTTATGTCCTATTTGCAGTCCCAAGGTAAGTGCTATGCAAATCCATATGCACTGAGATTCAGACATGATTTACTTCTCAGAATAACTAATTTTTTTTTTTTTTGTTTCTTAATTTTAATGTTTGCCCATTAAAACATGCTATCTTATATAAAGGTCAAACACATTTAAATGGTAACTTTAAAGATAATAATGTTTGTTAGAAGACAATTGATCAGCTTGATGCAGAGTCCATTGAAGCCAGTGGAATGGTATCAAGGTTTTGGATCCATTACAGAAGGAGGACAGCAGTGCTAGATTACAGGCTTCAAACAGCATGGACAGGGGCAATGATTAGCAGAACTCAAAAGAGTGTTTTACAAAGTGTCACCAATTTCTTGCTTCCCAGTCTAAGGTTTTTTTTTTGTTGTTGTTAAAAAGCAAACAAAATAACTATCTAAACATCCTTGCCTTATTCTCTAAAAGAACTCTCTCACTGTGAACTGTCCACTGCAGCTAGCCTGGGACAGGGACTCTGGGCAGCCTGCACAGTCAGGGAAGCAAATCGGGACGTGTTAAATGAACTAGTGTGGTTATTAACTCTCTCAGCACTGGCTAGCCAGTGGCACTGTGGATGGAAACACCAGCTGCCATCCTCAGCTACACTCTGTGAGAATGGTAGTTGCGTTCCCAGATGCAGAGAGAACAAGAGTTGGTTTTACTGACTAAAAGTCAGGAAGGTCTTTATCATTATGTTAGTGGCAGTGGCGTTTTGATAGGAAAGCTTTCCAGCATTTCCTAACAATTTTCAGTTCTTGGATTTATCTGGAAGTATGTTATCCTTGACCAAGAGGAGTTTGTCCTTGGATGTCACATACTTTGTCCTGGACTTTGTGATCTGTGCTGAGAAGCACAAGAGCCCTCCTAGACAGATGGTCTTAGCACACATCGGTGACACATTTGACTCAGGCACAAATGTGTGATGTGATTCTCTGTTCTTTGTTAACCCGGACCTCACTTCTCCACCTGAGTAAAGGAGATAACACCAATCTTCCCCTATCACAGAGAGGTAGTGGGAGGATAAAAACCATTAGTGACCGCTAAGTGCTAAGATATAATCGTGATGAAGGCAATATAAGTGCCTCCACTGATAACAGGCCTAAAAAGTGTTCAGAGCAAAAATCACTGTAACTAATTTTGTTACCCTCTGTTTTACCAAGTTAAGAACTTCAACTAAGTTTAGAATAGTGAAGTGTAAATCTGTTAGAAGTGAGATGAATAAAAACTGTTAAGCAATACTGATTTTGTTCATAGAGACTGTAAAGAACTTTATGAAACTCAATGCTTTTATCCTGTACAAAAAGAGGAAACTGAAAAACAGTGACACTAAGTGACATGACCAAGATCAGTGAATTAGCTGCTAATGGAGTTGGAGCATGTTGACTGAAGCCCAAATCTCTAATTTTTCCTTTTCATTTTAGGAAAACATTGCAATTCCAGATGAGCAGTAACAAGACAGTTTCCTCACAGTGTTAACAGCAAATGAATATCTCAGTTTCAGCATCTGAAATTCAGACTATTTTCCTTCAAAGAACTGTTTTTCATTACAGTGTCAAAGAATGTAAAGAAGTTTTCAGTGCAGGAAGGATAATCCGAAATCTTAACGCAGAAGGACAATTTGATTTTATTGTTTTACTTCCCTTGACGTGGAAGATTTATTGGTAGTATACCAGGAGAATTTGAGTTGTATAATGATTCAATACTTGGCTTTTCTACCTTTATTACTGTTCTGACATAGAAAAGCTGCCCTTCATACTCTGAACTCTTCATTCTGGTGTCTTCTTCCTTTTGTCATTGACATGTCTGCCATGGAACAGACCCTTGGCATCTGAATTGCAGCTAATTAGATGTGTTAAAAATATGGCTACTAAAAATTGAATAGTTAATGTTCAGAGACTATCAGGAAGTTCTAGAAAACAGTTTTAAAGTAACAGGCTGCTCTATGTAAACATTCAAAAGATCACTGGATAAAACTAACTGCTACAAACCCATCTGGGGGTTCTGTGTAGGAGGCCAGAGCTGTTGTGGCATATGCAGAGGCCTAGCTCCCACAAAACAGTCATATCAGACTAGAGGAAAAACAAAAAACTGTACGTAAAATGGGTGATCCTTCAATACTTCCTGTAAGCAGAATTGGTAGTATATACTAAATGACCAAGTTTCTAAAACAACAGCATGGATGTGGTCTAGCTGCCTTAGTAACATCAGTTATAGTTACTCCAGCTTAACTGTCTATTGAAGTTAGGATTTTTCCGAATGGCAGCCCAAAGTCAGATATTTAGTGTCTGTTTTCAGAAGAAGGGTGCTGATTTTTAGCGCATGCCTTTTTGTGGTAACAAAAACCAAAGGCATCTCAAACCATGAGTCATTCTGAAAGCATGAGCCTAGATCCCTTTTCCCCTGGAGATACACGAAATCTTATCTGAGATAAATTTATAATTTACACACAGGCAATTTCAACTGCAGCAGTTACCAAGGGTTAAAATGGGGAGCAAAACTTGAAGTGCCAGTGGTTTAAAAAAGGTGCATTTCTTCAACATAACTTGTTCTCCCATATCATCCTCCAACGGGGTTATCAGGGAAACTTTCTGTGTTCAAAAGAGCCGTGCTTCACAGTTCAGCTAAAGTGGCCACAGCACAGTGTGAGATGATATGTCACTCCTTTTTTTTTTTTTTTTTTT
>JACDJE010000084.1:2738826-2764859 GCA_016647715.1 Pavo muticus | reverse complement strand
AAAAACACTGGGAAATTATGACAAAAAAAGTAAAAATAAAAAGAAAGAAAGAAAGAAAAAGGCAGGAAAAGAAAGAAGGGAGAGGGAAATCCCTTGCCCGGGATTTTACCATAAAGGCTGCGGTTGGGAAGTTATTCAAAGTCCTGGGTACAAAGGAAAGAAAAGGTTAAACTTGGGAAACTTCCTTTTCAGGGCTTTATTGTTGGCCATTAGCCTGTCTGTCTAGACTGCAAATAACACCTTGTTTATCTGTAAACAGGAGCGGGGCTGCCTGGGGGTGGCTGGGGGCGAGAAGATCAAGGGTGAGGGTCCCTTCGCTGCTCTGCCCACGGCTCGTGATGTCAAGGTCAGACAACGCATAGTCACGGTCAAGGCTACTACAACGGGTGTGACGTCACGGCTTGCTGACCTAAAACCCGGCGAGCGACGGGGAGAGCGAAGTGCGTAAAAGGATAAATAAGCGGGGGAAAAGGAAACAAGCAAGTTCCCGTGGTGCTTTCTGAGAGGAGTGGGAAGAAATAAGAGAGAAAAAAAGCGGAGTGCCGTTGGGTTGGTCTTGCTGTGGGCTCGCGTCCAGCGGAGCTCAACGTGCGCGCCCGCGGAAGTTGAAAGGAAAGGAGATTTTCTGGGATTTGGGGGTTTTGTGGATGCGTCTGCGTGCAGGTTGCTTTTGTTTTGAAGTTCTTCCCTGGGCAAAGGCCTCCTGAAGAGCTCCTGGAAGAGGAATGACCGAATCGGTTGGTTTGAGGATTGCATTTTGCTCTTCTGGAAAAAGAAAAGAAAAAAAATACCGTCGAAACTCACCCGTCTGTGGGATCAGCGGAAAGGAACCAGCTCGGAATTTAAGTGAGGTCTTCTATCGCCCGACCAACCCGGAAAACTCATTTTCTCACCCAAAGCTCCGGATTAAAGGGACGAGTCACGCACTGAGTGTCCGCCGGGATGCGCGGAGGGGGTTTTGCCCATCCCGAGCTCTGCAGGGCCCAACCGGGTACCGACCCGACCTCAAACCCGACGCGGGTTGGGGTGGGGAGGAGCTCAGCCCCACTGTCGGGTTAGAATCCCAATGGGACGCGCACGTCGGGGCCGCGCTCCGCTCCCCCATTTCCCCGCAGGGTCCGCACCGCCCGAAATCACCGCCGGAGCCTCAGCGCCGGCACAGCCGTGGGACGGAGCTCGGAGGGGCCGAGCGGCACAAAATAACAGGTATTGAAAAAATCCGGGGGGGTGCGAGCAGTGCGGGGAGATCCTGGGGTCGGACGTTCGCCGACATCCGCCGACAGACAGCACCCACCCGCAGCCCGACGTGCCCTGAAGTGTAATAAAGGATTTATTTTGTTTGATTTCATTTAATGCTGGTGTTTATTATTACTTTTTTAATTCTCCCACGTGGTTTGGAAAGCGGCCGATGCACATCAGGCACTCATCCCCCCCTAGAACTTCCACCCCCCAAATGAAACCGCAGCGGACCGAGATTGGAAACTACATCCCAAATCTCCTTGAGGGACCCGGGAAGAAAAAATCTGTTGCTCCGCCCGCCTTCACCCCTTCCAACACTGCTCAGCCGCCTCCGTCTCCTCCGCTTTTCCCACCACCGGCGGAATTCAGGTGGAAGGATGTAGGAGAGGCAGCGAGCAGCGCTCCACTCTCGGGATGTCGGACTGGGACGTGTCTGGAGCTGCGTTTCTGCATTTCGGTGTCTGCACACACAGCAAAAGGGTGAACTTCCTCTGTTTTTCTTTCTTCTTTTCCATTTTTCCCTCTATTCTTCTTTTTTCTCTCTGTTTTTCTTTCCTCTTTTTTCTTCTTCTCTTTCTTTCTCTCTTTCTCTCTTTCTCTCTTTCTCTCTTCCTTCCTCCCTCCCTTCCTTCTCTTTCCTCCCTTTCCTCCCTTTCCTCCCTTTCCTTGCCTCCCTGCCTCCCTGCCTCCCTCCCTGCCTCCCTTTCCTCCCTTTCCTCCCTTTCTTTCCTCTCTTCCTCCCTCCCTCTCTTCCTTTCTCCCTCCTTCTCTCTCTTGCTCTCTTCCTTCCTTCTCCTGTAGGAAAACCAGCATTCCAGAAGGGATACAGGCTGTCCACAAGACTAAATAGTAGTGGGAATACATTGTTTGTGCTGCATTTGTATTCTTAAATACTACCTTTAAAAACCCTATATAATGGTTACTGCTATGATCTTAAAAATATCAATCAGAAAAGGAGTTAATAACTTGTACCAGAACATGGACTAAGTAGACTTAACTGTAGATTTTGTATATATGTTTGTGTATCTGATGAAACCAATGTTCAGCAACTTGACTAACATGAAGAAATTCTTCTTCTTTCTAATAATAAACATCTTAATGTAACAAAGAAAAAAAGAAAAACAAAAATGAACAAAACCAATTAGTTGTTTACATTTTGGAATCTATATCTAGAATTGATTTATTTTCTGGGCAGAACACTTTCGGATGCACACAACTCTTCTGGAATATAAGACTCTTCCTCTCACATAAAACAAGTTTAAGGCAAGGTCAATTCTTAATAGATTATTATTAATTATGTGCCAAATCTGTATTTTTTTTGGTGCAGTGTCTTCCACAGCTAAGTGGAACAATACATATAGATCTCAAACTAATATTGTAATATTATAATATTTACCTCATATTTCATTAGAAATACTTCCAATTCTGTAGGTAAAACTATTTTCTCCTTCACATTAGTGCCTTATTTTATTCTTGGACACTATATTTGTTGACATTTTTACTGATTCATGCAAAACCTGCTTATTGTTAGAAAACTGGAAAGTAAGAGGATCTGTCTTGTTCTCTTCTGTGCATGCTCTACAAGATTAAAAGAAGAAAAATACAGTAAGCGTACAATTTGTTTCTGCAGGCTGCAGATACAACTCCGACTCCAAATGTTCACAAAGAACAGATGTGTAGAATAAGAAGGTGTTGTTTTCATACCACTTCCTTTCAATATTGACCAGAACTTGAGAATATTTCAAGATCGTTAGAAGAAGAATATTCTGAACCCTCCATGTCCTCTAGTTGTTCTAGATGCCATATTAAGAGGAACACTCAGTAAAGTCCTGACACATCAAAAAAGTAATATAAATACTTTTTGATGTGAAGGTGATGTGTAAGTTCACAAATGTTAAGTTTAATTGAGTTTATTCAGATTCTCCTTCAATTTTCTAGGCCAGTGGGCTAAAAGTACAGTTGAATTTAAATGCAGTGATATAAATTACCAGCTGGTAGGTGGCAGTGAGTCCTAGTAGTGCATGTTAGCTACAGAGGATACATGAGAGTGAAGTAGTTGAGATGTACTGAAAGTCCAAGGTGTCGTAGGGCCCATAATTTGGGTGAGCTCAGATTTTCTGGGGATACCTGCACAACATCTATACAAATGGTACAAAGTTTGAGTTTATGGTATTCTCAACAGATTTCTTACAATATAAGACTACTAAGATTCTAACTTCTAATAGACAATTTTCGGTTCAGGTTTAACTCCATTCTCTGTAAGCTAAGGCTTGATTTTACTTCAAAGTCCCATTACATTTTTTACCAAGATTGAATAAAGATGTGAGAAACTAATAAGGCATGGAAAAACTTTTGGTCAGAAGTAACAGAAACAAAAGTAATCTGTTAAGTTTTTATTTTTCATTGGATACGTTGGAACATGCCAGCTGTTGCCTGTCATACCGCAGCATAGAGGGTAGATTAAGTTCAGGATTCCTGAATTCCAGTCAGAATTGGTACATAACACAAACACTCAGGTAAAATAGCTCATGTCAATATTTCAAACTGGAAGCCACAAGGGAGAGGCTCATCTATTTATCTAAATAAGTATGCTCTGATTTCAGATGTTTAGGGAGGTTGTTT
This sequence comes from Pavo muticus, assembly GCA_016647715.1. Classification (NCBI taxonomy): domain Eukaryota; kingdom Metazoa; phylum Chordata; class Aves; order Galliformes; family Phasianidae; genus Pavo; species Pavo muticus. The sequence continues at coordinate 2,760,998 of JACDJE010000084.1, read as the reverse complement.
TAATAGATATCCAGCATCATTTGACATGAAGTTTAAAGGTTAGTTTTCATAGATTGCCCAATATGAACACTTTAAACTTGGCTAAATTTAGTGTTTCCAAAAGTAAAATAGATGGGATTGTATAAGCCACTATAGGTTTGTTTTGGAAAACAAACAAACAAAAAAACAAGAAAAACAACTAAAGAAAAGGTATAACATAGAAGTAACAAGAATTTAGTAGTATACGACCTGTTATTTAACATGAAATATCAATACTATATTACATGCAATTTATATTTACATGTAGAATTCTATTTATTGGCAATATACATACTGTGATATTTAAGAATAATTTGCAGCTGGAAAATTACTTTTCTCTAATAAGACTTTAGAGACTGATTCAAAATGTCCTGGAAATTTTTCACAGGACATGGTGCTTTGTTCTGTGTTTTCTGCTTGACACATATACAAAGTAAAGTTGTTTTCATATGCTTTTCTTGGTAGCAAAGCTAAGTATAGTAATCAGAGATAAAGATGAAACAAAACAACATAGACTTATGTATCTTTACTGTAGTTTTTATTGCAGTTGGCATAGCACATTGAACCCATACATCTTGTATATGCTTCTCAAGATATTAACTAGTTCCATTGTACAGAAAAATAAAAATTACCCCCAGTGAACAACTGGAAACAACTTTTCATCAACACATTTTTGTCAGGTAGTGGTTGGCTCATAACATGAAATCAGAGCACCTACATATATTTCCTTTCCTTTCCTTTCCTTTCCTTTCCTTTCCTTTCCTTTCCTTTCCTTTCCTTTCCTTTCCTTTCCTTTCCTTTCCTTTCCTTTCCTTTCCNCTTTAAACCTCCTTGGCCTGAATTGAGCTGCTTGTTGCCAGTGGGGAACCCAACCCTGTCAGACTTGACTGCCTGGGATGTGTTGGTGAAGGGGACACTCAAGGCACCCCATGTGCCTGTTGAATGCTGAGAATGCTGAGAGTCTGCAGCACCAGAGCCTCCTCAGGCCTGAGCTGTGAGAGGAGGCTGTCCGTGCTGGGATTGAATCCTGGTGCTGAAAGGGTGCACTTCAACCTTTCAGTTTGTACACAAGTTCCAGTGTAAAGACATTATCTGGCAATTGGCCTTCTCAGGCCTAATTTTCAATTCACAAGTAGGAGTTAGGTCATTGAGGATATCCTCACCATTAGAGTTATTCAGTTTGCATAAAGGCTCTACTTAGCACTTAAGGAATGAGTGCTGATTTTCAAAGTGTTGATTTGATCCACAGCCACTGCTGTGTGAACTGCAAGGCAGTAGCACTCTGTGGGCTAGAGGATTGCTCATGACCCATTGGTTCATGAAAAACAAAGCCCATCATCTGGAAATTGGTGGAAAAGGTGGTGCAAAATCTGAAAACTTCCTTAAACGGAGCTATGTCAACTTGCCTTGCAGCTACAGATTGTATTCAGCCTGGCAGCATATGGAGTGCAGAAATCACCTTGCAATAATCACTGCAGTAGCCAGTTACTATGAGGGGAGAAAACACTCAGATGTAGACATAAACTAAAGTAAAACATGTTTGAAGAATGAAAAGTATCACATACGTTTTGTCTCAAATACATGTACAGTATGTACATATACGTACACAGTTACATGTGATATGGCAGTTGCTCCTTGCACTTTAAGGGCTCTTGGTTGCTTTTCAGAGAGCTGTAGTTGGTAAAAGTCCTCAGTGAAAGCTATTAGAGTTCTAAGAAAGTTTGTCATGAACCTGAAGCTGAAAATATGTAAGCATTGAATTTATCTCACCTTGCACCCTTTCCATCCATTTTAACATGTAAACCTCATAAAAAATGTAGGGAAAAATATATTTTTCATCACAAATACATTTTTGTTTATTAAGGTGCTACCTGGTGTAGGGAACATGCTTTGGCAGGCAGGTTGGACTCGATGATCTCCGGAGGTCCCTTCCAACCCCTATGATTCTGTGAAGGTATTAAAATGATAACAGGAGAAAATTAGAATTTGATTGGATTTGTGATTCTCAGGCTTGCTTAAACATAGAGGAGACACAAATTGATCCAGAAAAATCACTGATCATAGAATCATAGAATGGTTTGGGTTGGAAGTGAAGTTAGGATCATATAGTTCCAACACCCATGCAGGGGGGGGACACCCATGCAGGGATACCTCCCTCTGCACCAGGTTGCTCAAAGCCCCATCAGCCTGGCCTTGAATGCCTCCAGAGAGGGGGCATTCACAACCTCTCTGGGCAACATATTCCAGTGTCTCACCACCCTCACAGGAAATAATTTCTTCCTACTATCTAATCTGAATCTACCCTCTTCCAGTTTAAAGGCATTTCCTCTCATCCAGTCACTACATGTCCTCGTAAAAAGTCCCTCCCCAGCTTTCCTGTAGGCCCCCTTTAGGTACTGGAAGGCTGCTGTAAGGTCCCCCCGGCGCCTTATCTTCTTCAGGCTGAAGAGTCTCAACTCTCTCAGCCTGTCCATGTAGCGGAGGTGCTCCAGCCCTCTGGCAATCTTTATGGCCCTCCTCTGGACAAACTCCAACAGTTCAATGTCCTTCTTGTGTTGTGGGGCACAGAACTGGACACAGTTCTTCAGGTAGGGTCTCATGAGAGCAGGGTAGAGGGCCAGAATCACCTCCCTTGACCTGCTGGCTATGCTTCTCTTGATGTAACCCAGGCTATGGTTGGCCTGCTGGGCTGCAAGCACACATTGCCAGCTCATATTGATTCTTTCATCAATGGACATTCCCAAATCCTTCTCCTCAGCGCTGCTCTCAAGCCATTCTCTGCCCAGTCTTCATATGCGCTTGCGACTGCCCCAACCCAGGCACAGGACCTTGCACTTGGCCTTGTTGAACTTCATGAGATTGTCAGGGGCCCACCTCTCAAGCCTGTCCAAGTCTCTCTGGATGGCATCCCTTCCCTTTAGTGTGTGAACCGCACGACTCAGCTTGACGTCATCTGCAAACTTACTGAGGGTGCACTCAATCCCAGTGTCCACATCCCCTACAAAGGTGTTAAATAGCACCAGCCTCAGCACTGATCTCTGAGGAGCACCACTCATCACTGGAATCCATTTGGACATTGAAGCATTGACCACAACTCTCTGAGTGCAACCATCCAGCCAATTCCTTATCCAGCAAGTGGTCCATCCATCAAATCCATTTTTTTGTGCAATCTGGTGACCAAGATGCCTGGTGGGGCAGCACCAAATGCTTTGTACAAGTCCAGATGTATGACATCAGTTAATCTTCCTTTATCTGCTGATGCTAAATAGCATAGAAATTGTACTCACTTGATGAGGTCCAGACTTGAACACTGAAAGAGAACTACTGTAGAATCTTAATGTTAGCAGAAAAGGGTCCCAAACATAATGTAAGTAAAGAACATTTGTAATTTATATTCAGATCTCCATACTCTACCTGATATCTTTAATGCTAATCAAGCAAAGTACATACTAATACTAAATACTAAATACTTATTAAATGTTATTAACAGCTTTGGGGAAGTTCAACTTTACTCCAGTTTCAGATCAATCTAGTTGCTGGTGGCTGAGATATTGCCAAGTGTTAACACTGCATTTTTACCTGCTAGAAAATATCTGACTGCATGATAGCAAGCACTGTTAACCTCAACAGGACACCATTTCCTTATGTAAAAATAGAAGTGATATGGTTCCACAACATTTGTAAATTCCTGCATTGACTGAAATGGCCGATTTTCCAGTAACAGCACAGATGTTGCCCAGTATTCTATATTTTATTAGGCCAGTCAAAACCAAGCTGCATTTGAGTTCTTGAATTACTCTGCACAGAAGTGGTGATGTGCAGAAGGAGCACAGTCTGGGAAGTCCTGTAGAGTTCCCTTCTTTTTTTTGTCAATGTTTCTACATTCCAAAGATGAGCAACATCAGTGTGGGGAAAAAAAACAACAAAAAAACAACCCATCCGGTTCTAACACAGAAGGCTAGATTTTCAAATCAAAACACAAAAGCTGTGACTTTTTTCATGTTTTTGTAAGTAAGAACAATTGTGTTTAGTTTATTTAGCACAGATGTGGAAGTCTCACTCCATTTTGTTCACCTGAGAACAGGAATTCCATTTATAATCTCTTAAGAACTCCTCAGACAACTATATGTAAGCAGAGTATGGACTACGTGGTCATTATTGAGTCCTATAACCTGGAGCACAAGACTGGAGGGTCAGTGGTAATAACAGATTACAGTTTTGAATCTGAGATGTTGGCTCCATTTCCAATCAGCTAGCATGTCCACAGTGAGCAACTATGTGGGATATACTAATAATGCTGCATTTAATGTAATGCATTTAAGGATTGCGTTTCTAACACAGACAAAAATCAGTAAAACTTAATTTTAAATGATGCTACTATGGGTGAAGTAAGTTCTTCCATTAAGATACTAAGTATTAATTTCTGCTTTTGAGACTTTAGAATTAATTCACTGGTCATCAGAAATCCTCTAACCATGCACCCAGGAACTGAAAACAACCCGATCAAAATGTGCAATCCTGCTGCCTCATAAACATAGTTAAATACTGAAATTCTTTACTTCATTTTTTTTTCTCTATTATCTGAATCTATTTTAATATGTATATATTTACAGTCTACAGTAAATGTCAGGCCATTAATGTATTTTGCACATTCATTTACAGTTATGAAAATAGCAGAAATTTTTCACTTGAGAAATCAAAAACTGCAAAAGCTCTGTGTAGGTGTTTTTTTTTTTTTTAAAAAAAAATCTTTCCTCTTTTAGTAATCCAACTGCATGTCTAGCTGAATATCTACATTTGAGGCCAAGTGCAGACCAGATTCTGTTTAACATCTTTGTTATTGGGATAGTTGAAAAGTTACTTAGAGGCTGCCAGTAAAATCATAAAGCAATAACGTAACAGAAAGTCCCATTCAGAGATATATTCTGTTTTGTGAAATGATACAAGTTTTGTTCCCAGATGGTTATCAGCAAGACATTTAGCACTGACTTCTCCCCTCAACACATCCTCCATCAAGGTGTCTGGGTATTTTTAGGGATGGGAGACACGAAGATAGTATCCCATGCTGAGACATTTGACTCAGACTACTCTCTTGTTTCAAACAACTGTCTGACTCTCCTACTTTCACTTTTAGTAGGCAGAGATTGTGTGATCCGCGTTCATACTTCAGATAAGGGATGTAGATAAGTTGTGCAGGTAAAGGAGTTAAGCCTGATAGATGAAGAATATTTTTTTAAAGATGCTTGGTGGTCTTTGAGTAATGTTTGCATCTTGCACCTCATTCTTAATTAAAGTTTTTTGAATTGGAGTGCTATCATTATATTTGGGCAACTGATAACAACAACAGCAATGATAATAATAATTAAAAAAAAAAAAAAAAGTTAGAGTGAGACTCAGGAATGAGTTCATTTCCATTTCAGTAGTACTTAGAGAAAACCAAAAAGCTTGTGAGGATTTTTCAGAATAAGTTTCTTCTGAAATTTTTCACAAATAAAGTTGTTAAAATTTTATGTAGTCATCATTGCACAGATTAGCAATTTCACAGTAATAATGAAATTGACTTACTTGTAGTGAAATGTCTTCCAGAGGTTTGTAACTGTCACAGTAGGGTGATCTACTACATCCTCTGAAGTCAATCCTAGATCAGTGGTGAATCAACAGCTTTGATAAATTAACTGCTTTGTGCTAGATTTATGTTTTGAATTCCAGTCATTTCTTGATGCACCATAATAAGTAATGCTTTCATCAGTACTTGTTTTACTTTTACAAATTCACAGGAAAATATCATTATGAATATGCATATATCTGAGGTGTTTTTAAAACAATCAGAGATTCCAAGTGGATCTAGGATTAAAATCTGCTGTCTAGCACCCAGACCTAGGCATAGACCATAAAACCAGTGACTGTAAAACTGATTGGATTTGTTGTTTTTCTGTTTCTAGTGCTTGGGAATAAGACAGAAAATTCATCAGAAATGCTGCTAGGAAAACAATTCTTTGTTTTTCAGGCTGTCATCATTTATAAAACCTTTAATAGAAGTTGACATCATATGCCATTTTTGTGTCTGACTGATTAGCAAAATCTTTTGATACAAGACTTATTTGTCAGGTAGCAGATTCCCCACACTCTTTTTCACCTTTAAACCGTTATATCCTGCTTTGGTCAAAAATATCTGAAACACCACTTCAGCATGAATCTTGTCACAGGAAATTGGCATTTTCCTCTTCTTCATTTTTATATCAAGCAATTTATTTTTAAATACCTGTCATGTTCAGCTTGTTACTGCTGCTCTACTTCACCAGAAAAAAAATCACTAAATCACTAGATGCTTGTAATTCATAAAGTGATAGAGTAAGTGGCTTTGAGATTTTGGAGGACATAGCCTGCGGTGATTGGCTTCTGTTAAAAAATAAATACTTGAAATTTTTTTTTCTATGTAAATGCTTGCTAATGATGGTGTACATGTATACGTATATTTTCAGTACTAATAAAATAAAGCTTTTGCGAAAAAGTTGTACTTTCTTAATATGGCTGAATACAAAGTTTAACTCTATGTGCTCATGATACAGAGCAAGAAAACACATTAACACAGAGCAAGAAAACACATTAAAAATTAATTTATAGATGTAGATTTTTCAGATTTTTCAATTATAATAGATCACACAAACAATGCCTGTGGCCTTATCCTAAATACTCTGAACACAAACTTGATTTTCAGTATGTGGATACTCTCTGTGATTCTCTTATTATCACATATGTAATATGTGTGGGCAGAGTTAGCAGTTAGGAAAAGCATTCTAATTCTGAGAAACTGACTTTTTGCTGTGTTAGTGCTAGAATTTGTAAAGTTACAACTGTGCAGACATCACACACATCAAGAAACCACATAGTGAGACAATCTTGTTTCTAGTACTAATGTCTGTCTGTAGTATCCTTGGCATTTCTCTTTGGAGGCAAAAATGCCACCTCCATGTATTTTATCAGTCACAAATTAATGGCTTTTTCCTGCCTGGAAACACATACAGTAATTTCATCTTGTTTATATATATATATATATATATGTATTTGTGGGCATTATTATTATTTTTTTTCCAACAGCAGGTATTTCTGTTTGGGGTTTTCCTTTTCTTTGGATGAATGTGAATTTTTTATTTTTGACATACTGTCTAGCAAGAAAACTGAATAATGAAGATTTCTGAATTTTGAGTGAAGAAGATCAACAAATCACCAAAAATCCAAATGCCAAGTTTGGAAAATAATCTAAATATATATTGTTCTGTATTCTGAAGTGAAAAAAGGAACATTTACTTATTCATCAAGGCATGGTGCATAAATTAAAGAAAAATGCTTTGTGCAAAAATAGAAGTGCAAAAACAATACGTGTCTGTGAAAGGTCTACTGCTCTGAAGCAACCACCATCTGTTAAGCCAGAAATGACTGGATAAAAGTTAGTCTGATTTTCAAGAAGATATTTATAATGTTACTTCATTATTTCTGTACTGCTTCTATTGTTCTCAACAGGAATCATTTCAGTGACATAACACACCGGCTGGTGAAGGGTTACTAAATCAGAGGACTTCAGAGATAGATTAGGGTTTCCCAGCGGCACATATCTCTAGCAGTAAGTGTGGAAGCCAACTCGGAAGAAACACGTTTGAAGTGGCAGAACTAATCATGCAGAAGCAATTTGCGATTTTCTCTCTCTCAGCCTAGATAAAGCAGAGCATTATGACATTGGCTGCATGGAACAAGGTCAATTTACTGTGAAAAGGCAGCTATAGACTCCAACTTCAAATAAACTTTCATCCTGCATGACAGAAAAGAGGATTTACTCCATTCCTTATAACATAGAATAGGTAAAAGCAAATGAGCAATTCAATTAGGTTTTGCTCATTTGCATCCTATTTTTTTTTCCCACTACTAATACATTGGTTGTTTTAGCTATTCATAATGTAATTACATCTCAAGGTATTTCTCTCAACTTGAAAAAGCAGAGCTGCTCAATTGCTAATGGACTTGACCTCAACTGAAGCTGTGGGCTGTTCTGAAAGTGGAAGGATTCAAATGTAAAATGTCACATGCTGACTTCATGAGTTGTATTCTTTTTTAATGTTTCAGATTTTTCAAATGTCACTGAAAGCAAACTAGCCAAGACACAGTAAGAAACAGTTTTTGTATCTATTCCATTAATTTTCACTATTTCTCCATGTGACCTGAAATTTTCATATGCTAAGTTCAGCTTTCTGTGTGAGTGATACTGCTGCATCACTGGAACGAGAAGCCGTTCTCTCTCTGCTTCCTTCTTCTTCCAGGCCAGTGAATAATATCCTTCAGAAGGAATAAAGATGTAATATCCCTTTTCTAGTGCAACAACTCAACTCTGAATTCTAGGATGTGAAGAGGAAGAACCAAAATCATTTCTCATCTTCCTTACCAATGGCATAGAAGCAGCTTCTTCTTCTCATCTCCCATCTCATCCTCTTATCATTATTAACTCACAACTGTATATCTGCCCCTTTTATTTCCTGTGTGTTGCAGTGCTGATATGTATTTCCTAGCACATGGAAAATAGATGCTCACTCCAATAAAATCATCACTTTCCCGATACCAGCTATTCTGTTAGTAAGACTTTCCAGTCATGTTGAAAAATTTTTGGGGGTAGTAATATTCAGAGCATTGTCAAATAAGTACATCAGGGATGAGCTCTGTTACGAAGCACAAACTATTCAATGGAAAAAAAAAAAAAACGTAAATTCTCGCTTACCTATTGTGGGCATATACATAATGCAAATTATTCTTGGGAAAAATTAAACAAAGGTTCCCTTAATTAGTTGTTCATAGGTTCAGCCAACTAGGATATTCATGTTTTAGTGCATTTATGTTTATCAGTTGAATCTAAAAGTCTTTTTTTCCCCTCTCTCGCCCTTCTGCAGTAATTTATATTTATAATGATGGCAATAATCAGGATATGGAGATTTTTATATGCATTCTGAAAATATGGTTGGAGGGTAAGTGAACTTATGATGGAATGCCACTGCTGCTATAGTTCATGTTAAAAAATATGCAAGCAGTCCTAGGGCAGAGAAACTCAGTGAATTAATGTATTAGTCTATTAGTCTTCTGGTGCCAGAGAGTAGGACTCTAGATTGAGTTCTGGTGAGCAATGGACCTTCATAGGGCTGACATTTGCTCTGGAAAGGAGTAGGAAACAATCCATTAACCTTCACATTGTTATAAAATCAACTACTGAATTCAGGAGTTGGTGACCAGTTGGTTTCAACAGCAAAGATAAAAGACTTTCAGAAGTTCTGTCCTTTTCATTGGTAATATTATTTCCATGGGCAGTACGATTAGTATGCTGGTATTTTCCAGGAGCAAAAAGTAGAATATTTCCTCTAATTCAAATAACTTTTAGGACAAAACTCCTGATTAGAGCATTTTTTTCCAATGGTGACAGAAATTTTCTATCTTTCAGAGGGCAGATTTCTAGCTGGTGTTAGATCTTCCCAAAGCATGATTTCTTAATTTTGCAGGCTTGAGGAAAAGGGATGGAGACATTGAGAGGCTTATCAGAGAGACATGATACAAACCCGCTGGTCTCCAGTCAGTGTAGTTCCTGTGGAGAGAGCCTACAAACTCAATACCAGCCCTGAAACACAGGAGCCTTGCACTGACTTCCTTTGGATTTTGCACAAGGGAGAACCTAAGAAAGCTTGGCCACTACTGCTCCCTCTGAAAAACTGTCAAATTGCACAGCCTGTGCCAAGAGCTTCTTGGCAAGGACTGGAAGTAAGGCAGGAACATGCTCTGATGGTCTTCCACTTACATTTAGTGCTCACATGCACACGCTCATGGGCGCAGGATCTTCTACACAGAAAAAAGCAGAAGAACTTTACGTTATGACTGAAAGGCATGGCAGGTTAATGGGATTTCTAGGGATATGAGAAAATTGATCCTCACTCTGTAAAAGGCAAAAGGAAAAAAACAAAACTGCATGAAAAATACCTAGCATTTCCGAAGGAACAAAAGAACTGGAAGGGTTTTTTTTTTTTTTTTTTTTTTTTTTTTTTTTTAAAGAAGCATAATAGACATGCCCTGGCTTAAGGGGGGTTTAAGACTAGGATTTTTTCAGAACTAAGCCTCCCTTTTGACTGCTTTCAAGCATTTTAAATTAACATAAAACACATAAATGTTCCCTTTCAGGGGCTTACTGCAGAGCTTTTACAGCTGTATAGAAATAAGAGGCTACTTTAGATTTGTTGCATGCTTCTTCAGTTGTTATACTGAGTGCTTTCTTTATGCCATGCTCAGGGAGTGCTTTGCTGAGATCAGCATACCTTCTTACTAAAAATTAAATTCACACTTTTTTTTTTTTTCATTTATTCTTTATTTGGGATTGGAAGACTCCTGTTTGGAAACTGAAGAGTTGCTCGACAGATCTGGCTTTTCACCTTAGGGTACTGACTGCTGGCTCACATCCATTTTTTAACCATGAAGTATTGCTTTGTTCCATTTTTGGAATTGCAACAAGATATGTCTAGGTTTCCTTTTGAAATGGATAATTTGTGACAGATTTCTCATACATCCAAGCTGTCAAGAACAACTTGTTTGTCCCAGAAAGTCCTGTACTACGTGGAAGCCATATTAAGTTTCTGATAAGTATGTTTGGTACATTCCAAATGTCACTATTATTGTTGTAAAAAAGATACCGAGTGATAAATGGGCATATACACAGACAGGAATACATGAATTCATGTATTTTAGGTACAAAATGAGACTAATGCAGTGTTCTAAAGGGAAATTACATGTACAAACCTCAGAGCCTTTAGATCTAGCTTATAATTTTAACTGCTCATTCATGTAGTTATAACAATGTTCAAAGAGTATAACCTTATGCATTTAAGGAATTTATTGCCAAATCATTCTCTTCTTAAATCTGAGACAGAAAATGCCAAGCTTTGAAAAACGTAATGAGGTTTTGTTTTACAGATCTTCTTATAAGCTGATGTAACTGACTTTATATATACAGGCAAAATGAAGAAAATATTACTCACTTATCTAAAGTGCATCAGGCTAAATACTTCAGTTTGTACTCACTGCTCGGGTTTTACACCTTTTCTCAGCAAGTAGTCCTATTGTTCAAAGAATAAGATATTAATAAACTCAAAGATTCTGAATACAATTCTGCTATTCTGGCAAACTCACTTCATTTGTGAGTGAGGTTTACAATAGAAAGCTAAAACTTAACAGAATTGAGAAGCTCACAGATTTAGGAAATATAATTGAAACAGCAGACTGGAGTTATGTGAGAGATGAAATTTTATTTCTCTGTTCACAAACTTTTTCATGGGATTCAGACAGTCATACGAAAGCATTCATGGAATATTAATGTATCATTTGACATACTGTGTCTAAAAGATGTTTGACCCTAATTTATTCTAAAACCTATGCATGCTAGGTCTGTACACAAAATTTCACTAGCTTAATGGAATATTATTTTATTTTAATACTGTTACTATGCAGCTAGCTATCTGTGTCAGTTCATGGGTGTCTTTGGAACTGGCTGGTTCACACATGGCTATCACAGGGTACAGCACAGTACTGAAAGGTCAATTTTTGATTGTTTGAATGCCAATGTTTCAGAAAGTGATTGGCTTAGAGTGGAAGCCAATGGAAGCCAAATAATCAAGCAATTTTTTTGTGGCTCTCACAGTGTGTAGACAATATCTAGGTTATTTTCATGCAGTGGATTCTTCTTCATCAGGAAAAATCTCAAATTAAACTAAGTCTGTATATATAGTTAGAATACAAGCTAGTATTCTTCATCTTAAGGAATACTCATATAGGCTAAAAATAACAACATATGTTTCAGTCCAAGGTTTTCCTGTTTCATATTCAGTTCTTATGCAGCTTGCATCAAAACAGTTTGAATGCTTGTGTTGTTTATTTACTTATTCTTCTTATTAATAAATATTACTTTGTTTTAATATCAAAACCTCATGTGTGAGTGAAGTCTTACCTCTAGGAAAAAAATCTCTTCATAGTCAGGAAAAGTCCAAAGCTCTTCCACGACTATTAGGCTTCCTCTTCGGGATATCACAGAATCACAGAATTAGTGGGGTTGGAAGGAACCTTTCAAGATCATCTTGTCCAAACCCTTGCTAAAACTGGTTCCCTATAGCATGTTACATGGGAAAGCATGCAGGCATGTTCTGAATATCTCCAGAGAAGGAGACTTCACCACATCTCTGGGCAGCCTATTCCAGTATTCTGTCACAGTTCAGAGTAAATAAATGTTTCCTCATGTTTGTGTGGAACTTCCTGTATTCCAGTCTGTGCCCATTGCTCCCTGTTCTGTCACTGGGCACCGCTGAAGAAAGCCCTGCTCCATTCTCTGGACTCTCATCCCTTAGATACTTACAAGCATTAATAAGATCCCCTCTCAGTCTTCTCTTCTCCAAGCTGAACAGTACCAAGTCTCTCAACCCTTTGTAATACAGGAAATGCTTCAGGCCCCCAGTGATCTCCGTGGCCTTCCACTGGACTCATTCTAGAAGTTCCCTACATTTCTTAAACTGAGGAGCCCAGACCTGGGCACAGCGCTCCAGATGTGGCCTCACCAGGGTAAAGCAGAGTGGGAGAATCACCTCCCTTGACCTGGTGGCCACACTCTTTTTAATGCCCCCCAGGATACCATTGGCCTTATGGCCACCAGGGCACAATGCTGGCTCACTGTCAACCTGTTGTCCACCAGGACACCCAGGTCCTTCTCCACAGAGCTCCTTTCCAGCAGGTCACCTCCTAACCTGTATTGGTGCATGTGGTTATTCCTCCCCAGGTGTGGGACTCCATATTTGCCCTTGTTGAACCTCATGAATTTCCTCTCTGCCTGACTCTTCAAGCCTGCCCAAGTCTCACTGAATGGCAGCACAGATTTCTGGTGCATCAGCCACTCCTTCCAGCTTTGTACCATCAGCATACTTGAGAGTGTGTTCTATCCCTTCATCCAGATCACTGATGAAAATGTTGAATAAGATCAGGCTCAGCACCAACACCTGGGGTACAGCACTAGCTACAGGCCTCCAACTAGATTCTGCATTGCTGATCATGACCTGAGTTCTGCCAGTCAGGCAGCTCTAAATCCACCTCAGTGTCCATTTGTCTATACCACGCTTCCTAAGCTTACCTAAGAGGATAATATGGCAGACATTGTCAAAAGCCATGCTGATGTCAAGGTTGACAATGTCCAGTGCTCTCTCCTCATCTACCCATTTGCTCATGACACTGTAGAAGGCTATCATACTTGTCAAGCATGATTTCCCCTTGATGAATAGATATTGTCTAGTCCTCATAACCTCCCTTTCTTTCATTTGCTTGGGTATGATGCTCAGAATGACAGGTTCCATCACCTTTCCAGGAACTTGGTGGCCTTTAATGATGGAGTTACAACATCAGTGGATAAAGGAAGAGTAACTGATATCATCTACCTGAGCTTGTGCAAAGCATTTGACACTGTCCCACCAGACATCCTTGTCACCAAATTGGAGAAAAATGGGTTTGATGGATGGCCCACTCACTGGATAAGGAATAGGCTGGATGATCGCATGCAGAGGTTGTAGTCAATGGGACCATGTCCAAAAGGAGACCATTGATGAGTGGCATTCCTCAGGAAACAGTGCTGGAACTGGTGCTATTTAACAGCTTTGTAGGGGATGTGAACATTGGGATTGAGTGAACCCTCAGTAAGTTTGCAGATGACGTCAAGCTGAGTGGTGCAGTTGACATGCTGGAGGGATGCCATCCAGACAGACCTGGACAGGCTTGAGAGGTGGGCCCCTGACAACCTCATGAAGTTCAACAAGGCCAAGTGCAAGGTCCTGTGCCTGGGTTGGGGCAGTCGCAAGCACATATGAAGACTGGGCAGAGAATGGCTTGAGAGCAGCGCTGAGGAGAAGGATTTGGGAGTGTCCATTGATGAAAGAATCAATATGAGCTGGCAATGTGTGCTTGCAGCCCAGCAGGCCAACCATAGCCTGGGTTACATCAAGAGAAGCATAGCCAGCAGGTCAAGGGAGGTGATTCTGGCCCTCTACCCTGCTCTCATGAGACCCTACCTGAAGAACTGTGTCCAGTTCTGTGCCCCCCAACATAAGAAGGACATTGAACTGTTGGAATTTGTCCAGAGGAGCGCCATGAAGATTACCAGAGGGCTGGAGCACCTCCCCTACATGGACAGGCTGAGAGAGTTGGGATGCTTTAATCTGGAGAAGATGCCAGGAGGACCTTATAGCGGCCTTCCAGTACCTGAAGGGGGCCTACAGGAAAGCTGAGGAGGGACTTTTTATAATGGCGTTTAGCGATAGGTCAAGTTTGGGGGAAATGGCTTTAAACTGTAAGAGGGTAGATTTAGACTGGATATTAGGAAGAAATTCTTTACTGTGAGAATGGTGAGACACTGGAATGAGCTACCGGAGAAGTTGTGGGTGCCCCCTCTCGGGAGGCATTCAAGGCCAGGCTGATGGGGCTTCGAGCAACCTGGTCTAGTGGGAGGTGTCCCTGCCTGTAGCAGGCAGGTTGGAACTACATGATCTTAAAGGTCCCTTCCAACCCAAGCCCTTCTATGATCCTATGATATCTTTCCTCTATTTCTCCCAAATGGCTGTGTCGGTTTTCCACATTCTGTAGACTTTCATCTTCCATTTAATTTTTTCCATGGGTGCAGAACTGCTGGATATGGGTTCAAAAGTGCTGTAAGCAGTTTTTAACAATATTACCAGCAAACTATATTTGAGCCTTCAAATTGTTCCAGTAATTTGCTACTTTCAATATAAAGCAAAATAGATGTACTTCAGTTTCAACAACCTTTTAGTATCCTTTGCTGTTTTGGTGCCCTGAAACTGTAGCAAATCCAATCTCAGTACTCAAGGTTTAGGTTTTACCGCCAAAGATATCTGAAATACAGCATCAGTTGACAGAGAAATCAAAACTCTTCAGGACTCACAAAGAAGAGTTTGTAATTGCTGCCTGCTGCTAATCCTATCAGCTCATGTTAGTGAAACATGCCATAGTGCTGCAGGGAAGTTGTCAGGATCTGGTTGCAGGACTCAGCCTTTAGGAGAGGATTCAAGCTAAGCTAAGGCTATACATCGCCACCCATGAGTCAAAGTACATTTATTCTAATGAGTGACAGGTCTCCAAGGGGGAACAATGTGCATGAAAAAGAACATGCCTCTTTCACTGCAGTGCTATTGTTGCTTTGGTTTAACTTCTTAACCTCCTTCCTGTTAAAGCTTCATTCAGACAAAGAAAAGATACCTCTAGATCTTTATTAAATCTCTGTTCTCGAAAAAAAGCACGAAATAATAGTTTATTCCAGGCGATATTTTTAAAGCAGAGTGCATTCTTTCTCTTTACTAAACTTTTTTTTTTTTTCTCTCTGTATTTAGGCTTGTCCTGAAATGAATGATAGATGGAAATAAAATTAATCTTCTAAATACTTCAAAATATGTCCATTAGAATTTGATAACACCTTTATGATCATATCAATTTATACATGTATCAAAGGAGCATGCTAAATCTTTCAGTTACTTTGTGATTTATAACTTTACTTCCTTACTTTTTCTGTTCGGTCCTGAACCTGAGAAAGCTTGGTTATCTGGGTCCTGGGCTGGATGTAGTCTTAACTTGAATCATAAAAGTATTTGTATGCATGCATATGCATACACACGTATTTATATATAAACACAAACCCATACTCACACAGCTACATATAAGTAAAAGTTCACATATTTGGTATCTGATATTCACCGACATGGTTCTCTGGATGTGGGCATGGTCATGAACTTGATAAGCCTTCATTTGAGCTAAGCTGTGCTAGATAAAGATATAGTTTTATTTCTATGGTTCATATTTTAGGAAGTATTTTTTGTATACATTAATAATATAGATATTTTTATATTTCTATTCTACCCTTGTAATCCTTACATACAATATGTGGTTTTCCATCTCATCTTCCAGCTCATGTTCCATTTTACAATGCTGCTAAATAGCTATTAAATGACATAAAGTCTAAAACAAAGTACTCTGGGGAATATAACTAGGTGAAAATTAAATTTCACTTTTCTTCATTCATTTCTTCCTCAACATACGTTCCATCAATTCCAAGTTTTACTGTTTTGCATCCAAAGAAGACTTCACTCCTAAAATGAGGTGCCGTCTGGTGGCTGGACACATCTGAATCAAAAATTCTTTCAAGTCTATCACAGGCAGCATAGGCTATGTGAGAAGAGATTGCAGGGCCTTTGCCTGTGGAATTTTGGAAAGAAATTGTAAACCATAATCTCATCTCAATATTATTACTATTTTTCATGGCAAGGAAAAAAATTCTTTTTATTTTTATCTTTTGCTTTTTTTTTTTTTCTTGTAAGCTGTATAATTTCACTTTGAATGGCATGGAACTCCACAGAAATAAACACTCTCACTTGGAAGATAAATAACAAGGCATGCTTGGAATTGTGTGTACTCATCTTTTTAAAAATAAAACTATTCTACTGGAGAAGTTTTATTTTCAGTTTTGTTTTTTTATTTGTAACTTTAGTGAAGAAACGACAAGTGTGGGTTTGTTTTTTTTTTTGATAAATATAGATTTTTCCTTTCATGCTGAGAATAAGGTTTATGAATTTATTTTGGAATTTGGAATCGAGAAAATTATGTACAAACACTAGCTCGGGACAGATAGTGTGTTGGCAAAGATTAAATAAACTTCTTAAAACACTTCTGCTCTACCACCTTGGCCTTGGCCTGTGACAACCAAGTGAATGCAGAGCCACATCTACTCAGAGCTGAAACTACAGATAGTAACAAATTCTACGATGCTCTCTGAAACAAGATTATTCGTGGTCTACTTCAAACTTGAACTTAGAATTTAAAGCATGAGACATAGGTATTGTGTGGTCTTCTGTTTCAGATTGACATGGTACTACATACAGTGTAAATCTGAACTAATTTACTATTACTGAATAATATTTGATATAATATAAAGGAGATTCTAGAAAATATTACTCTTCTCCAAAATATCTTTCGTATTATACATAGTAAAACTTAAAATTGCACAAAGTTGTTTGTGCTTAAATTCAGATACGCAAACAGCACCACTCCAATAAATGGATCTAATTGCATGCTTAGAAGTAAGCAAGTACACAAATCTTTACAGGGTCATGACCCAGGTTTGTATTACTCCAGTTCACAAAAGGCCAACCTCCTTGACCTTGCAAACCAAAATCCTCTTGTCACTGAGAGCTGTAAGATGACTTGCTCACCCCTCTGAGAGCTGGTATGTAAAACCCTCATCCAGCTCCTTTGAAGGCTTGTAGGGTGGACTGGACAAAGAGTCAGTGTCTGTTCAGTGAAAATGGGCTTTTACTAATCTGCACATCTGGGCAGCTTGAACATCTGCATGATCAAGGCAGTAAACCTCAAAGAGTGTATCTTTTGTCAAGCCAAATGAACTCACACTCATCTAATATTTGTGGGAACACCTACTAGCTAGTCAGTTTTGAAGGCAGAACAGACAATTCTACGAGTCTGGGTGAAGTTGAGCACCTATGTAACCTGAGACTCCACAAAGTGCTTCTGAGCTCTATTTGGACTAGATTCTGTTTTTACCATGTCACTAAAATAATTCTCTATATGTTCTTTTGTCAGATGGGAACGAAGGGAAAAAAATTTAAAAAAGAATCAAACATGCTTAAAATAAATAGTCATGCAAAGGCAAGTGAATTATTATAAAACAAGCACTTTTTCCTACCTTATGTACTTAACTATTATCCATTTATTTATTTATTTTGATGGAAGCTTATATATTCCTAGGATATAATCTCAGTTCTTTCAGACCACATAGCTATTTTGACATTTAAATTATATTGCTTATTGTTGTAGTGACAGATGTCCACCTACAGAATAATTGATAGTAAAATAGAAAAATAAAAGAAATGATCTTTATATTAGGCACAGTAATATCTCCAGGAGTAGCACGTTTAGACTGTAAGTACTTTTGCTGAAAAAAAGGTTAAGTTCAAATGCCAAACTAGAACATACTTACATGTATGCTCTCTTGGAGAAGAGTGATACTAAATAGTAAACTGAAGTAAGATATCAGATAAAGGTGTAAGGTATTACTGTAGTTGTATTTTAGTGATTAATAAGGAAATCACACAAAGAAAAGAATATAATCATATTAATGTATATATTGACACATTCATTTGTATTAGAAATAAAGTAATTTTGTACTTGAGCATAAACATCTCATATAAACGTGTTTTCAACCAGAAATACAATATTCCTCTCCTTTCTACGTCTTAGAAAAAGCGACAAAATAGTATCAACTGAGAACTGTATTGAGGCAGATATATACCATGTGTCAGTCCTGTGTCTCTCACGTACAGTTTATATTTCTGCAATATACATTTTATTTGAAAAACTAGTGAATTAGATAAACACAATATAAGGAGAAATAGATGAAAAAAATCACACTTGATTGTTAAAAAACAGGTACAAAATCTTCAGAAGTGTGTAATTAAAATATGCAGCCCCAGAATCTGCTGGATTACATTGATGTATATCCAAAGTATGGAAAAACAGTAGTATTACTTTGGATTTGCTCATGTAGCTTAGAGCTGAATCTGGCCCATAAAATTTAACAAGCTATATTTTGCATCAGATGGCAACATACTTCCACAGGCAAGAACTTCATGGTATATAAATAGCATGTATATTGTAAAGAGCGGTGCAAATATGCTATTTTGTGTTTTTACTGCTTACAATACTGTTATCCACTGTAAGATTAAAGCCACATAAATAGCTAACTTTAAGAGTGCAAATTTTTTAGACTTCTTCTTTTTTTAAATTTTTATGGTAGAGCTCATGCAAGGTACAAGTAAATAGCTGGTAAAGACTATGTTGGGGGAGATAGCAGCAGCAGTGAAGGGTAACATACTTTGGAGACGATATCACTTTTATGAATATAGCCTGCAACCTCTCAAGCCAGAGATCATGCATGTTTTCTGAGTCAAGAGAGATAAGAAAAAAGTTTTTCAGGCTATCTTGGCTCTCTGTGCCTCAGTCAGCAAATTCTACACTGAAAAGGACGGAATACCTTCTAGACTTCAATGCCTTGTAGCCTCACCCAGCCCAGCTGCTGAGAGCAAAGACCTTTGTTTTTTACACTGCTTCTCGTGCACTGCCAGCTTGTATTCAAGGGCCTGGCAGTATTCCATGGCCCATGCTGGTGATCGCCTCCTCTCTGCTCCCCACAGCTACAGACATGCACAGCAAAGTAAAGAGGAGGGAGAAAATGATGACCTTAAGAAAGAGGTAGAGAGAAAGAAAATTGAGAAGATAGCAAGATGCAAAATACATTGACAGAAGGACAGTGGAAATTCATATTATAACTGGGAATAATACAACACTCCTTACATAATTATACACTAATATAATTGATAATAGCAACAATAGCTGCAGTCTTGACTACATTGGAAGAAATGGAATCAAACTCAGACAAATGGGCTCCTGTCATTTGACTTCCATGTTGTCTCAGAATCCATGCCAATGGGCATCTTCTAAAAATTATTGAGATCTCTTGGATTTACAGTAGCAAATTTACAGCCTCTACTACAAAAATTATCACTACCATAAATTAACCTTTCCTTTGCTATTTTTTCATATTCCAGTTTAAAAAAACCCACATCCATATGTAAATGTTATTTACATACAAATCTCGATGTCTTTATATGTAGATGTTTCAACAGTTGCTGTGATCTAAGGTCAGGAAGAAGATTGTTACTTATTAGTATTCACATTTATAAATTTACATGCAAAATCCATGTCTGAATTCTGTGGATCTTTACATCCAAAGTTGGTGTGGGAAAATCTTAGAATCGTATAATAGATTTAATTGGGTGGGACATTAAAGGTAGAGTCCCATCCAACCTGTCCTTCAGTGCCTCCAGATGCCTCCATGGGGCAACTACAGCTTCTCTGAACAATCTTTTCCAGGGCCTCACTCCCACTCAGTAAAATGTTTCCTCCTAACATCTAAAGCTCCCCATTTTGAGTTTAAAAACATTCTCCCTTGTCCGGTCACTATCAGATCATGTAGAAAGTCACTCTCCCTCCTGTTTATAAGGTCCCTTTAAGTACTAGAAGGCTGCAATGATGTCTCTCCAAACTCTTCTGTTCTTTAGGCTTAAAAAACTCAGCTTTTATAGCCTGTCTTTGTAGGAGAGGTGCTCTCACCCTCTGATCATCATCATGGTCCTCCTCTGGAATTAATCTAAAAGATCCATTTCTTTCCTGTGCTAGGGACCAGAGACCTAGATGCAGTACTTCGTGTGGACAGAGTAAGGGGGACAATCACCTTTCTTGCCACCTCTTTCTTGTTGCATCTCAAGACGGTTCGCCTTCTGGGCTGCAAGGACACACTGCTGGCTCACATCCAGATTTTCATCTACCAGAACTACCCAGCTTCTTCTCCACAGGGCTGCTCTCAGTGAATTCTCCCAGCCTGTAAACATATCTGGGATTGTCTCAACCCAGGTTCAACACCTTGCTCTTGGTGTTTTTGAAGTTCATGTGTGCCCACTTTTCAACCATGTCCAGGTCCCTCTGGATAGCATCCCTTCCTCCCACTGTGTCAATTTCACCACTAAGAGCAGTGTCATCTGCAAATTTGCTGAGGGTGAACTTGATCTCACTGCCTAGGTCATTGCTAAAGATGTTAAAGAGTATTTTTCTCAAGATGGACCCCTGAGGGACACCGCTTGTCCCTGTCCTCTACCTGGACATAGTCATTGACCACAACCCTCTGATTGTGACCATCCAACCAATCCCTTATTCACTGAGTAGTCCAGCCTTTCAATCCATCCTTCTCCATCTTAGAGATAAGGATGTGATGTAGGACCATGTCAAAGGTTTAGCAATTAGTCCAGTTTGAAGACATAATTTGACCTTTCACTTATTCTTCCCAGCAATAGGTGACAGAGATGACAAAGCAGATCCTGATGCACTTTTAAAATGAACACTAATTACATCAAGACTGGAAATACAATTATGAGTCAGAAACACTGGAAATGCAACCATGAAAGTGCCCTGATCACCAGATGTCCTTTATAGTTCTGATACTTAGGTTTTACCCACAAGCTCTCAGCCTGTTCATGGCTTTTCTCAGAGGCAGCTTTTGGCATTCTATCCATTTCTTAACATAAAAGGCAGCATTCCTCCCCTCTCCCACCCTCCTGCTCCTTCTATCTCTTCTAAAAATCTTGTAGCCCTTGACTGCAGTGTACCAGTAGTGTGCTTCATCCCACCAGCTTTCCATGATAGTAATTTGGTTTTAGTTTCCTAACTGCATTATGCTTTCCAACATCTTCTGCTTATTTTCCATGCTACATGCAGTGGTGTAGAGGCACTTCAATTGGGCTTTTGCCACTTCATCTTATTAGAGGAGCCCTCTCTAATTCCTTTGAGACAATTTTGAAGTTTTTCCCTGCCGATTCCTAAAGTGACAGTGTTCTCTGTCCCTTCTCTGTTACTCAGTAGCATTCCCTTCCCCTTCCCTCACCAAATCTAGTTTAAAGTTCTGCTTATCAGTTTAGCCAGCTTGCTGTCTAGAACAGTATTGTCCCACTTAACCAGATGCGTCCTATCTAATATCAGCATGACTTGTCTTTCAAAGGTGTGCCCAAGATCACAGAACCCAAAGCTCTGAGTGTTGCACCAACCACACAGCCAGTCATTCAGCTGACTTGTTCTCCACCTTCTACCTGGGTCCCAGTCTCCAACCAAGAGGATATTAGAATTATGATATTCCATCATATATTCTGTGATTCTATTATAGAGGAGAACACTACCGGTGCTCCCCAGACCCTCAACATCTTTTCAAGAAACGTAGAGCTTCTTTTGATATTTCATATTATCCTTGTTGGAGCCTCACAGAGTCACAGAATCACAGAGTCACAGAATGGCCCAGGTTGGAAGGGACCTCAAGGATCATGAATCTCCAACCCCCCTGCCACAGGCAGGGCCACCAACCTCCACATTTAATACTAGACCAGGCTGCCCAGGGCCCCATCCAACCTGGCCTTGAACACCTCCAGGGA
>JACDJE010000084.1:2699388-2736801 GCA_016647715.1 Pavo muticus | reverse complement strand
TTTTTTTTTTTTTTTTTTTTTTTTTGTGGCATTGGTTCTAATATGGTTGATTGGTTGGATCCATGTAATGTTGCTGTCCTTTCCCTGATCTGAAATGTTAACCACACACACTCCTCTTTCCAGCTCTGGAGCCCTGTATCTGTTATATAGTGGCACTTCAGGGGCAAGAAGGAAACTCCTCCTTCTCCTCTGAGCAGAGATGAGAGTCTCCCTCATCTTATGTATTGTTGCAGTTTGTCTCCTCGACGCTGAAAACTAGCTTGGCTTCCCTTTGCAGGGACTTAAGACAGGGCTGCTGGTCAGCTGCCTCTGCCCTCAGGGTACTTTCAGATTCCAGATTTCTCCACAGTCAAAGGTCTGTATAGCTCTTTCACTTCTGGGAGGGCTGTCTGGGTGCACTCATCTACCTGAGATGGTTGTGGACTGGGATGGTTGTGTCTGGGATTCAGCCTCAGCTAGGAAATTGCAGCAGGTAGTAACTATTTTTGTTTCAAAAGTAGACTGCTCCTTAGTACTCCTAGAAGAGGGAAAACAGGCCACCTTCTGCCCTACCTGTGCACTTGTCAGGGTAAGCTTGAAACAATATAAATTGATCCTACAAGATAGGACATAGTTATTTAACCACGCCGTAAATGAAGCTCACATTGCCAACTGCAGGCAACTAAATGTGTAAACACTTCCAGTGTCTGATCTCTTCTAATTTTACACTGTAATCACTACATTGTCAATACTTTAATTAAACTGAATGAAATGCAACTCCATAGTGTATATATTAGTTCATCATTGTCTCTCACAAATACCAGCCTACTAGCAGCTGCTTTTATTCCCCAGATGAAAACAGTGAAGATGCAGTACAAATCACTCTGAGGTAATTTTGTACATACTTCGTTACGTAATATGACTTTCTATTTCAGAATCATCTGGAAGTACATTATGTACACTCGTTTGTTTTCATTTCCAATGCTTCTGACTCACAAGTGTATTTCCAGTCTTGGTATAATTAGTATTCATTTTAAAAGTACACTAAGATCTGCTTTGTCATCTCTGTCACTCTGTCAAGTCTACCACTAAACCACATCCCTCAGTGCCACATCCACATATGTCTTAAATCCATCCAGGGATGGTGACTCCATTACCTTCCTTGGCAGCCTATTGCAATACCTAACCAGCCTTTCTGTGAATAAATCCTTTTTGATACCCAAACCAAACCTCCATTGGTACAACTTGAGGCAATTGCCTCATGTCCTATATACTTGTCACCTGAGAAAGAGACTAAGACTCTCCTTGCTACAATCCCCTTTCAGGTAGTCGTAGAGAGCAATGAGGTCTCTCTGCCTCTTCTTCTCCAGACCAAACAACTTCTGTTCCTCGTATGTCTTCTTCTGTAGTCCCTTCTAGTCCCCTTCTAGACCACTCAGTAGCAGTGGTAGGGGTCCACAATTTTTTTCACAAGTGTTAGTAGTGCAACACACGTTACTCTCAGCAGACATAAATTAGAACCCTTAGTATGACTGCTACTGTAATAACTAAGGATCTCACACACTCACGTCATTTACAGCAAAAAATACATACAAGATAATTTTCTAATAAGAAAACTTGCCTATAAGTAGTACCTAGGAATAAACATCTGCTTAAATTAGTATAGTATGTCTTAAAAAATAAAAGTAGCTCTCTTAGGATTTACAGGACAATTTTCTAGTTTTCATTTTGAATAGCTATTTTGACTGTATGCAGATTTGATAGGTAAGATCAGTTAAACAAAATGTCCTGAAATTTGAATCTTACTTGCAAACAGTTCTAACAAGAAGAAATAAAAAGATTCAGGGGAAAAAAAATATATATATAAAAATTAAAGCTGTCAACACTAGTTAAAATTCAGAACACTAGTAATGCAAAAACTTTAGGAAGTTATCAAATACAGTATTTCATTTTGAAGCAACAAAGTAGTTTGTTTAACTCTGAGGTCTTTCTTTTGTTTGATTTGTTTTGGATCTTCCTTCCAATTAACAACATTTTGAGCTGAAAAATTTTTGCTTTTCCTGATGAGAGAGGTGGCTTGAGAAAACAGCTATTTTCTTTAATTATTGTTTTCCTAGGTTTATTACTATTATCCTAGGTCTCCATCTTCTTGATGGAAACACAGACCATTTAGTGCTTTTGTTTTGCTGTGGAATGTGCATGACTTCATGCCTCCAAAGGTACCAGCAGGCAGATCCAAAGGATAATCTACTGCAGCGGCAGTAAGACCTGGCTAAGTCACTGTGCCCTGTTGACTGGCAGGAAATACTGTCTTAGAGGTGGCACCATACTTGTGGGAAATGCTTCTTCCTGATCTGTTCATATGCCAGAGAATCACTGCTTTTTTTCTTCCTGGACCTAGCTTCTGTGCCTTATCAATGCATGTTATAACCACATTCTTATGGCTTATTTTTGAATATTGTAGTGCAGATATTTGCCTTGTGTTTTCTTTGGAGGACGTTAGCTAATCGGATTTAATATCCTGAGGTTTAATTCAGGCTTAATTTAACTTTCAGGAGGTGACTCTTACTGAGAACAGAACAGTTCATAGATTGCACGTGAGTTAGCAAAACATTCACAGGCTCTGCCAATGTCTGTGCTTGCCTTAGCCTCTTGATTTATGTCAAAGCTAAAATACCCCTTGATTAGGTTTCAACTGAGATTGTTTTGTTGGATAATTCAGAGTATCTCATTTTCTTCTCTTAGGCAAGTCCAGAAAGAAGCATTAAAGGCTGCTGGAATCATTCTCTTCCCACTTATGTTAATCCTAAACTTTCCAAGCTACATCTGCCCTCATAATTCTGTTAGCTGGCTCCAAATATATATAATGTGCCAAAGACTTCATGCAGGATAACAAGTATGTCAACTGGTGATCTACCGGACTAATTAAGCTGACTTCGTCAAGTGGACAAAACAGCTTTGTTGGACAGTAGCATTAAAACAACTATGATACTTTCAGTAGCAGAGCTTCTTGTATGTGCACGGCTTACTGTTTCTGCCCTGTCATGTACTACTCCACCTTGTACATCTATTACCTGCCAGAAACTTCTCCCTACAACTGCATGAGCCAGGAGGGGGCTTGCTGCAATATCTGGGCTTCATCATCACAAATGCATCTCTTATTCTCTTTAGGGGAGATCTGCCCTGTCTGTGAGCCTTATGTTGCTATTTCCACATGTCCTAGTTTTTCCTTTCCCAGGAAAAGAAAAAAACAGAGTAAAAAGAATTGATTAGTGTGCTTATTATTAATATTAAAGCACCGTAGGGCTGAAGAACATTCTCTGTATGTACATATATGTGCAGAACTTCTAAACAGAAAAGTAGGTTAGCTGAAGCTCTCTCAGATGAGTTAGAATTTTATTAGTTTGGTGGTTGGCACTGCCTATTCTTGAGTGGGTGCCTGAGCACTGGGGAAGACCCTAGGGGCTACGCTGCAGAAGGGAAGGCAGCTACCTCCCAGGAGCCTTATGCAACCTCCTGTGCACACAGCCAGATGTGCTTGTGTGCAGTCGGAACTAAGAAATGAAGGACAGATTATGCCTTTGCAGGTGTCTATGATAGAATCTGCAACGATTGCAGGAATTGTTAAAAAAAAATCATTTAGCAAATAAGATAATAAACAAAAAATCTAAATACACTGAAATCTAAGTATTTTCATAGTGAAGCTGAATGCGTATTTGAATATAGACCGTATATCTACAGGTACATTAAATTCACATATGCTTCACAGCATTTCATGGTGCTCAGTACTTCTGCTGTGATTTTCCAAAGTAAAAGAGGTAAAATCACTATGGTTTAATAATTGAAAATGTCACTAAATTTTTTTCCTTTCTTTCTTCCTTTTTTTTTTTTTCCTATCTGTCATTGACTTGTAAGCTGGAGAATTATCAAATCTTTATCATATCAAAGTATAGCATACCAGGAAATACTTTATATTAACACTGGGAGATCTTTAATATTTTTATACATTTAAATGAAATGACATATGAAAGTCTTAGAATGGAAGATTACGTATTTTTTAAGAAGTATGAATTTGATAATTGAATAAGATAATAATCTGGTACTAGAAAAAAGGAAAATTTTCCCTTCAGCAGTTAAGAGAAGATGAAGAAAAAGAGAACAATGTAACAGATTTTGGAAAAAAAAAAATGACACAAAATTCCTACTCACTTCACATAGGACTTTAACATGGATATGATTAGAACAATCAAGGCTATAATGAAGGATGCTCAGCCTTCCTAGTCCATGAGATTATGTATCAGTATTATCTCATGCTTCAGAGCCAGAAGCCCTTACACTTTAGAGAGCTGAGAAATAGGTGAATAGCCAGAGTAGTTCTTAACATAAAGTTACAGTGTCTTGTCCTGTCACTACATTGCAGACAGTCCTGGCATGGACTGCCAAATTCCATATAGTCAGGTAGTACAGAATCTCTTTCTGACTCCCATCTTCCAACCAAGAGTTTTTGGTAACCCAGCCCCTCCTACTCTGGTCCAGTCATGATGAGACTGGGACGGACATACTGGATGTGAACTTCTTAAGAGCTGTTCAGTACTTAGGGCGTAAAAGGTGCCATATCCTCCAGTAACATTTTCTTCGCTGAACAATTAACAGTAAATGTACAGAAATATTGGCTATACTACCAAGATGAGTCCAGTCTTTTACCCATGTTTCACCATGCATTAAGAGCATTTCTCAAGCATAACAGAGAGCAGACTCATTCTTACTGTGATTTCAACTTGCCTGGGGAGGATCACCTCCCTCGACCTGCCGGCCACGCTCTTTTTAATTCACCCCAGAATGCCATTGGCCTTTCTGGCCACAAGGCCACACTGCTGGCGCATGGCCAACCTGTCGTCACCCTGCAGCCTTCTCTTCTCCAGGCTGAACAAGCCCAGCTCCCTCAGCCTGTCTTTGTAGGGGAGGTGCTCCAGCCCTCTGATCATCTTTGCGGCCCTCCTCTGGACCCTCTCCAACCACTCTCTCTCTTTCTTGTACTGGGGGCTCCAGACCTGGACACATTACTCCAGATGAGGCCTCACAAGGGCAGAACAGAGAGGAACAATCACCTCCCTGTCCCTGCTGGCCACCCCTCTTCTGATGGAGCCCAAGATACCATTTGCTTTCTGAGCTGCAAGAGCATACTGCTGGCTCATGTGAAGTTTTTCATCCATCAAGACCCCCAGGTCCTTCTCTGCAGGGCTACTTTCAAGGACTGCTCCTTCCAGTCTGTACATGTGCCTGGGATTCCTCCAGCCCAAGTGCAAAACCTCGCATTTTGCTATGTTGAACCTCATTAGATTCACGTGGGCCCACCTTTCAAGTGTGTTGAGGTCCCTGTGAATGGCATCCCTTCCTTCCACTGTGTCAACCGCACCACTCAGCTTGGTGTAATCAGCATACTTGCTGAGGGTGCAATCAGTTCCACCATTGATGTCATTGATAAAGATGTTGAAGAGCTCCAGTCCCAAGACAGTCCCCTGGGGGACATCGCTTGTTACCAGTCTCCACCTGGACGTAGAACCATTAATCACCATCCTCCTTCTGCAGCCTTTCACCCAATTCCTTATCCACTGGGTGATCCACCCCTCAAATCTACATCCCTCCAATTTGGAGATAAAGATATGGTGGGGGACCATGTCAAAGGCCTTGCTCAAATCCAGGTAAATGACATCCGTTGCCCTCCCTTTGTCCACCAATGCCATCACTCCATAATAGAAGGCCACCAGATTGGTTAGGCATGACCTTCCCCTGGTGAAGCCCTGCTGGCTGTCTCGGATCACACGCTCATTCCTCATGTGAGCAAGCATGTCATCCAGGAGGAGCTGTTCCATAATCTTCCCAGGTACAGAGGTGAGACTCACTTGAAAGAACAGGAATAGATAGTAGTCCTCTGGTTTTACCAGGTTTGCCACTTATCATAAATGGTGGCCCCCAACAGGCAACAAAACTCTCTAGAGGGGTTATCTGGGTAGCAAATGGATGCCTCTGTCTTCAGCAAGGAATCCCCAATGACTAATGCTACTTTCTTTTTTTTTTTTTTTTTTTTTTTTTTGTGGCATTGGTTCTAATATGGTTGATTGGTTGGATCCATGTAATGTTGCTGTCCTTTCCCTGATCTGAAATGTTAACCACACACACTCCTCTTTCCAGCTCTGGAGCCCTGTATCTGTTATATAGTGGCACTTCAGGGGCAAGAAGGAAACTCCTCCTTCTCCTCTGAGCAGAGATGAGAGTCTCCCTCATCTTATGTATTGTTGCAGTTTGTCTCCTCGACGCTGAAAACTAGCTTGGCTTCCCTTTGCAGGGACTTAAGACAGGGCTGCTGGTCAGCTGCCTCTGCCCTCAGGGTACTTTCAGATTCCAGATTTCTCCACAGTCAAAGGTCTGTATAGCTCTTTCACTTCTGGGAGGGCTGTCTGGGTGCACTCATCTACCTGAGATGGTTGTGGACTGGGATGGTTGTGTCTGGGATTCAGCCTCAGCTAGGAAATTGCAGCAGGTAGTAACTATTTTTGTTTCAAAAGTAGACTGCTCCTTAGTACTCCTAGAAGAGGGAAAACAGGCCACCTTCTGCCCTACCTGTGCACTTGTCAGGGTAAGCTTGAAACAATATAAATTGATCCTACAAGATAGGACATAGTTATTTAACCACGCCGTAAATGAAGCTCACATTGCCAACTGCAGGCAACTAAATGTGTAAACACTTCCAGTGTCTGATCTCTTCTAATTTTACACTGTAATCACTACATTGTCAATACTTTAATTAAACTGAATGAAATGCAACTCCATAGTGTATATATTAGTTCATCATTGTCTCTCACAAATACCAGCCTACTAGCAGCTGCTTTTATTCCCCAGATGAAAACAGTGAAGATGCAGTACAAATCACTCTGAGGTAATTTTGTACATACTTCGTTACGTAATATGACTTTCTATTTCAGAATCATCTGGAAGTACATTATGTACACTCGTTTGTTTTCATTTCCAATGCTTCTGACTCACAAGTGTATTTCCAGTCTTGGTATAATTAGTATTCATTTTAAAAGTACACTAAGATCTGCTTTGTCATCTCTGTCACTCTGTCAAGTCTACCACTAAACCACATCCCTCAGTGCCACATCCACATATGTCTTAAATCCATCCAGGGATGGTGACTCCATTACCTTCCTTGGCAGCCTATTGCAATACCTAACCAGCCTTTCTGTGAATAAATCCTTTTTGATACCCAAACCAAACCTCCATTGGTACAACTTGAGGCAATTGCCTCATGTCCTATATACTTGTCACCTGAGAAAGAGACTAAGACTCTCCTTGCTACAATCCCCTTTCAGGTAGTCGTAGAGAGCAATGAGGTCTCTCTGCCTCTTCTTCTCCAGACCAAACAACTTCTGTTCCTCGTATGTCTTCTTCTGTAGTCCCTTCTAGTCCCCTTCTAGACCACTCAGTAGCAGTGGTAGGGGTCCACAATTTTTTTCACAAGTGTTAGTAGTGCAACACACGTTACTCTCAGCAGACATAAATTAGAACCCTTAGTATGACTGCTACTGTAATAACTAAGGATCTCACACACTCACGTCATTTACAGCAAAAAATACATACAAGATAATTTTCTAATAAGAAAACTTGCCTATAAGTAGTACCTAGGAATAAACATCTGCTTAAATTAGTATAGTATGTCTTAAAAAATAAAAGTAGCTCTCTTAGGATTTACAGGACAATTTTCTAGTTTTCATTTTGAATAGCTATTTTGACTGTATGCAGATTTGATAGGTAAGATCAGTTAAACAAAATGTCCTGAAATTTGAATCTTACTTGCAAACAGTTCTAACAAGAAGAAATAAAAAGATTCAGGGGAAAAAAAATATATATATAAAAATTAAAGCTGTCAACACTAGTTAAAATTCAGAACACTAGTAATGCAAAAACTTTAGGAAGTTATCAAATACAGTATTTCATTTTGAAGCAACAAAGTAGTTTGTTTAACTCTGAGGTCTTTCTTTTGTTTGATTTGTTTTGGATCTTCCTTCCAATTAACAACATTTTGAGCTGAAAAATTTTTGCTTTTCCTGATGAGAGAGGTGGCTTGAGAAAACAGCTATTTTCTTTAATTATTGTTTTCCTAGGTTTATTACTATTATCCTAGGTCTCCATCTTCTTGATGGAAACACAGACCATTTAGTGCTTTTGTTTTGCTGTGGAATGTGCATGACTTCATGCCTCCAAAGGTACCAGCAGGCAGATCCAAAGGATAATCTACTGCAGCGGCAGTAAGACCTGGCTAAGTCACTGTGCCCTGTTGACTGGCAGGAAATACTGTCTTAGAGGTGGCACCATACTTGTGGGAAATGCTTCTTCCTGATCTGTTCATATGCCAGAGAATCACTGCTTTTTTTCTTCCTGGACCTAGCTTCTGTGCCTTATCAATGCATGTTATAACCACATTCTTATGGCTTATTTTTGAATATTGTAGTGCAGATATTTGCCTTGTGTTTTCTTTGGAGGACGTTAGCTAATCGGATTTAATATCCTGAGGTTTAATTCAGGCTTAATTTAACTTTCAGGAGGTGACTCTTACTGAGAACAGAACAGTTCATAGATTGCACGTGAGTTAGCAAAACATTCACAGGCTCTGCCAATGTCTGTGCTTGCCTTAGCCTCTTGATTTATGTCAAAGCTAAAATACCCCTTGATTAGGTTTCAACTGAGATTGTTTTGTTGGATAATTCAGAGTATCTCATTTTCTTCTCTTAGGCAAGTCCAGAAAGAAGCATTAAAGGCTGCTGGAATCATTCTCTTCCCACTTATGTTAATCCTAAACTTTCCAAGCTACATCTGCCCTCATAATTCTGTTAGCTGGCTCCAAATATATATAATGTGCCAAAGACTTCATGCAGGATAACAAGTATGTCAACTGGTGATCTACCGGACTAATTAAGCTGACTTCGTCAAGTGGACAAAACAGCTTTGTTGGACAGTAGCATTAAAACAACTATGATACTTTCAGTAGCAGAGCTTCTTGTATGTGCACGGCTTACTGTTTCTGCCCTGTCATGTACTACTCCACCTTGTACATCTATTACCTGCCAGAAACTTCTCCCTACAACTGCATGAGCCAGGAGGGGGCTTGCTGCAATATCTGGGCTTCATCATCACAAATGCATCTCTTATTCTCTTTAGGGGAGATCTGCCCTGTCTGTGAGCCTTATGTTGCTATTTCCACATGTCCTAGTTTTTCCTTTCCCAGGAAAAGAAAAAAACAGAGTAAAAAGAATTGATTAGTGTGCTTATTATTAATATTAAAGCACCGTAGGGCTGAAGAACATTCTCTGTATGTACATATATGTGCAGAACTTCTAAACAGAAAAGTAGGTTAGCTGAAGCTCTCTCAGATGAGTTAGAATTTTATTAGTTTGGTGGTTGGCACTGCCTATTCTTGAGTGGGTGCCTGAGCACTGGGGAAGACCCTAGGGGCTACGCTGCAGAAGGGAAGGCAGCTACCTCCCAGGAGCCTTATGCAACCTCCTGTGCACACAGCCAGATGTGCTTGTGTGCAGTCGGAACTAAGAAATGAAGGACAGATTATGCCTTTGCAGGTGTCTATGATAGAATCTGCAACGATTGCAGGAATTGTTAAAAAAAAATCATTTAGCAAATAAGATAATAAACAAAAAATCTAAATACACTGAAATCTAAGTATTTTCATAGTGAAGCTGAATGCGTATTTGAATATAGACCGTATATCTACAGGTACATTAAATTCACATATGCTTCACAGCATTTCATGGTGCTCAGTACTTCTGCTGTGATTTTCCAAAGTAAAAGAGGTAAAATCACTATGGTTTAATAATTGAAAATGTCACTAAATTTTTTTCCTTTCTTTCTTCCTTTTTTTTTTTTTTTTCTTTGCAACTCTTCACTTTCACATTAGTTTCTCTCGGTTTCNTTTTTCCTATCTGTCATTGACTTGTAAGCTGGAGAATTATCAAATCTTTATCATATCAAAGTATAGCATACCAGGAAATACTTTATATTAACACTGGGAGATCTTTAATATTTTTATACATTTAAATGAAATGACATATGAAAGTCTTAGAATGGAAGATTACGTATTTTTTAAGAAGTATGAATTTGATAATTGAATAAGATAATAATCTGGTACTAGAAAAAAGGAAAATTTTCCCTTCAGCAGTTAAGAGAAGATGAAGAAAAAGAGAACAATGTAACAGATTTTGGAAAAAAAAAAATGACACAAAATTCCTACTCACTTCACATAGGACTTTAACATGGATATGATTAGAACAATCAAGGCTATAATGAAGGATGCTCAGCCTTCCTAGTCCATGAGATTATGTATCAGTATTATCTCATGCTTCAGAGCCAGAAGCCCTTACACTTTAGAGAGCTGAGAAATAGGTGAATAGCCAGAGTAGTTCTTAACATAAAGTTACAGTGTCTTGTCCTGTCACTACATTGCAGACAGTCCTGGCATGGACTGCCAAATTCCATATAGTCAGGTAGTACAGAATCTCTTTCTGACTCCCATCTTCCAACCAAGAGTTTTTGGTAACCCAGCCCCTCCTACTCTGGTCCAGTCATGATGAGACTGGGACGGACATACTGGATGTGAACTTCTTAAGAGCTGTTCAGTACTTAGGGCGTAAAAGGTGCCATATCCTCCAGTAACATTTTCTTCGCTGAACAATTAACAGTAAATGTACAGAAATATTGGCTATACTACCAAGATGAGTCCAGTCTTTTACCCATGTTTCACCATGCATTAAGAGCATTTCTCAAGCATAACAGAGAGCAGACTCATTCTTACTGTGATTTCAACTTGCCTTTGTTTGGGGGCGGGGGGTTGAGTTGGGAAAGATGAGGAACAGTAAGCTCTCTATTAGAAGATACTCTTTAATTTTATCTCAATAATTTTCAATATTTATTTGGGCTGTTTCTTTTGCCCCATCTTTCCAATTTAATCTTACTAACACTATTTTGATATTATTTATCATATACTGCAATGGTATATTAATATTGTATGAAGAAATACAGCCTGTCAGTCTGACCTCAGTGTCAGGGAAGGTTATGGAACAGATCATCTTGAGTGAGATCACACAGCATGTATGGGAAAACTGGGGGATCTGGCCCAGTCAACATGGGTTCATGAAAGCACAAGTCTTATGAGGAGTGGCTGAGGGATCTGGGATTGTTTAATCTGGAGGAGGCTCAGGGGAGATCTTATTGCTCTCTACAATTATCTGAAGGGAGGTTGTGGTGAGGAGGGAGTCGGCTTCTTTTCCCACATAACTAGCGATAGGACTAGAGGGAATGGCCTCAAGTTGTGCCAAGGGAGATTCAGGTTGGATATTAGGAAAAGTTTATTCTCTGAAAGAGTGGTCAGGCCCTGGAATGGGCTGCCAAGGCAGGTGGATGAGTCATCATTCCTGGAAGTGCTCAAGAAATGTTTAGATGTGGTACTAAGGGACATGGTTTAATGGAGAAATATTGATGGTAGGTGGATAGTTTGACTGGATGATCTTAGAGATCTTTTCCAACCTTGGTGATTCTATGATTCAAAATGATATTTTTTTCAGACTACTGTTACTGGCTAAGGTTTGTGTGATATTTCAGAAAAATTTTGTGTAATTTTCCTTGTACAAAAATTGCAAAATTTCGGGCATTCTGCTGACTTAATAGCTGCCATTTTTGGTGTATTGACCATAGGGAAACTGCCTGAGAATTAAGAGAAGGAGATGGAACCACTTACTGATAAATTTCTGGTAGAAGTAAACTAAGTTTGCTGAAAACATTTTTTACAATCAGTTTAAGAACTGGCTGTGACTTTTAAAGTTGGTTCTGCCAAGTGGAAGTGGGCCATGCCTTAGCCTGGCTTTGTATTTGAGTTAAATTCATTTATTTCCAGAAATCAGATTGTTAAACATATCAATTATATATATATAGATATAGATATATAATCAATGTAGCTATGCTTTCCCATCTAATAAATGATATTTTGGACACATTTTACTCTAGTTTATGAGAATATTGTGCTTGATCCTTATATGATTTTCTCTACATGGTGCAAGAAGTCTGTCTTTTTCCTGTCTATGAAAGACTGTTATAAGAAAAAAAGGTTATGGAATAAAAATACATTTAAAAATACGTGTATAAAAGAATATGTCCCCAGTAGAAGAAATATCAGGAAGAAAAAATAAGAAGACTATAGTACATACAAGGAGCTGGAACGAAATGAAGCCACACACAGAAAAGATTTGGAAGTTTTCATGGGACCTTCTGGAAAATATACATCACTTCTATGAGAAGATTTGGTTTATTAGTAAAAGTCTGGGTAAAATTTCAGGATTTAAGAGAATACCAATAAAGTGAAGACTGACATTAACCAGACCACGCTATAAATACCACACAAAGAGACCAAACAACCTCACTACTGAGAGACATGCCGGACGTTCTGCTTCATTGCTAGCCTGCAACAATAGGAAGAAACCTGTTGTCTCTCGCAGAATTAATTCAGTTAAATAAACTGCTTGAAATGCTATTGTTTAGGTCTGACAGCAGCTGCTTACTGTGGCTGCTGTTTGTGTGTGATCAGCTGACACAGCTTAGAGCCTGCTGCAGCACACATACATTTTAAACCATGCCATTTGGCATATAGGAGTCACTTCTTGTTGCTTTGTGTAAATTCCTCCTTTTTTATTCTGATTGAGTGTTGAGTGTAGCTCAGGATGCTATGCAATATGTATTGCGTCTTCAAGGGAAGGCATTTTCAGGAAGTTACTTCTGCAAAGACGAATTGGCTTTTATCTGCAATTTAGACACATACAACTGTATGAGCAATTACACACTACATACTCAACTGCAGATGTAAATCTGAATAAAGACTGCAGCATAAAATTTACATAAAAAAAAAATTAAAAGCAGTCCTCAACTGATATTGGAAGCAATGTTTCTTCCTGAATGGCAGACACAAAGATAGGAGACCAAAAAACTCAATAAGAATACATAGTTTTTACAAGGAAACAGAACTTCACTCTGATGAATAACATACCTATCATTTTTAACTTTCTGAGTGTAGACTTTTATAATGAAAAAACAGGTTATATTTCTGAAAGCTTTCTCTTCCAGGCACTGAAATATCCAGGC
Organism: Pavo muticus; assembly: GCA_016647715.1. NCBI lineage: Eukaryota > Metazoa > Chordata > Aves > Galliformes > Phasianidae > Pavo > Pavo muticus. The sequence continues at coordinate 2,723,622 of JACDJE010000084.1, read as the reverse complement.
ACGTACAACTGCTACAGTTAACAGTTGAGTTGTCTTTTACTGCCACAGTGGTGGACATTTAAAGCTTGAGGGTAACACAGCAAACTTTAAAGATATTTGTTATACCATTTAAATGAAGCTGTTCTGGCTTTTCAGGACTTTGACCTACAATAGTTTACTAACACAAACTTTTTGTTGTCTGGTAACTGTGGAATAATAACTCACTGAACGGTAGAGAGCTGAACTTAGGTTCCACGTAGACGGGTGCCAGAAACAGATTATAGGGAGAGGGAGAAAACTTTAGCATTTTAAGATTTAAACTCTTTCTTCACATCATAAACTCAAAAGACCCTCCAAAACAGACAAGCATATCCTCAGCTGACAGGAGGGGTAGAAATCACTACAGAAAACTGTACTAGGAGGTTGTTTTCATGGGGATAATAGGGAATAGGAAGCAAATTTCCAGTTGTAAGATGGCTCTCACTGAATGCTTGATCTGTTAATCCAGTGCAGAATAAGCTTGTGTTGAAGTCAACAGGGCTGCACTCTTTAAAGTTCCTGAAGAGTTCACAATTCATATTAAATGAGTAACTGAATAAGTGGAAATTAATGTCAGCAAATGTGAGACCAAATTCAGAGAGATCCTTATTTCTTCCAAATTATGCTAAGAGATGGAAATCTGTCTTCTTAACTCTAACATATGAGTTTTGTAGCAGAGAATTGCAATAAATGTCATATTATTATGCAGAAAGTATTTGTAGCTCATTTCTATGCTTATAGTAAATTTGGGACACAAGGATCAGGGTTTAAACTCTAGTAGATTTTATGAAGAAATGCTACTGAATTGGATTCTCATCCACAAGAACTGGCACAAAATAAAAGAGATTTTTAGGTAAGTTTTCAGACTAATACAGATTCACAAACTGAGGAAGTGTGTTATCTGGTAAAATATCATATGTTGACATTTCCTGATTAAATCAACAAAAATAACCATAGAGGGTCACAAATTCTTTGTGACTTCTTTACAGTCATAGAAATTATATGAAGCAGTTATTTATTTATTTATTTATTTGAGATGGGAAACTGAGGGGTGAATGCCAGAGTTGTTACTTTGGAATCTGAAAGTAGGAAAGAATATATAGGGTTGTTTGTTTGTTTGTTTGTTTGTTTGTTTGTTTGTTTAAATTCAGGGGATAATACAGAATTGTTAGCTAATGATAATATGCTCTATTTAATGATAATTTTATATCAACATGGTGTTCAGTTGCACTGGATGTTCAGGATATTTGTTGGCGACCCTGCCCATAGCAGGGGGGTTGAAACTAGATGATTATTGTGGTCCTTTTCAACCCAGGCCATTCTATGATGTGATTTTATGATATATTCTTGAGTGTAACTTGACTACTAACATTCTGAACATAACATTTTTTTGAATTTAAATTCATTAAAACAAAATGAAAAGGCCAGAGTGTTGGAATATCAAATTCAGAAAATTTAACTTGATTTTGTGTATTTGCATTCTTCTCTAATTGTTACAAGGAGGTTGAACATCTCTGAGGATTTTTGAAATGAGAGCATTTACACACATAAATGAGAATACAAATTATAAATATAAATCAGAATACCCCTTTGAACTATATTGTGTCACTGTGCCACTATTAAAGATCTTGGTGTGCTTTAAAAAAGAGACCATTTACTATCAAATCAGTTGAGGCACAGTAAGATATAGGAAAGGGAATTCATCCTATCACCTCAGGTAAATAAGCTGTACCTAAGATATAGCATAGCTTTCTTTATTTCATCCTAGTACCAAAATACACAATGCATTAACCACTGCCTTCTGGACTGAGGTAGGTTTAGGCCAGAACAAGACCAAGTTCTTATCGTGATAATCTCGATGAGCTTAGAGCAAGGAGGTTCTGACTATGTTTAATTAAAGATGCATTACAGTACTTAGACATCTGTTATATTTGTACCCTGTGGGCCAAGGGCTCAGCTTGACTTCTCTTCTGAGACCTATATGGATTTTAATTTTTTTTCCCCTACATCATTTCTACAGCTAAATCACTATTTCCATGTCCAAGGACACTTTCCCACATTAGGGAGAGTGATATGATATGGTCCTTAATTTCTAACATTTTGAGGATTGAAGAAGAATGTTTACAGAGAAATCTTCTGAAAGCCCTCAAGAAGTTTAATGTGCAGCACTGTGCAAACTCTAATGGTGGTGGATGCAAATCTCATTTTTAAAGGAAGTCCCTCTTTTAGAGCACTACAGTTAGGTGCATTATTGTATTGTATTTACCTGAACATTAAAAAAAAAAAAAAATAGTTTTCCTTTATTTCTACCATTCTTTTCTACTCTTTCCATCATATTACTTTTAACAATATTTTTCTTTCTCCCAGAAAAAATTTCATCCAAAAGATCCTGATGCAAAAAATTCAGTCTTCTTTATGTGAGTCTTTAGTCTGGATCAATGAGACTAATTGCATGACTAAAGATTTAGACACATGCTTACTTAACAAATAGCTGCGACAGTTTAAGATTGCCCTCTTTCCCTCTCTTAAATTACTTCTGTCACAGCTCTATTGACAGAACTGTCTGAGCAGTCTGCAGCTACCTCAGCAAAAAGCCATTTGGAGAGCAGAATTTTGCTTTGGATCCATGTATAAACCTCTTGCATTTTATGTTAAAATTTTTGTCAATTCTCTGACGAATTCACTGAGGTTTCCGCAGCTGAATCTTTCATTCCTTATCTCACCTGCTGCTGATCATATCTATCAAATGTTTAAAGAAAATGCAGACTTTGTCCTTCCATCACAACCTTCATACTTCTGGCCAAACCAATGGCCCTCTACCACCCCATCAAAGGGGAAGAACAAGCCTTTTGAAAGTACTTTGGGGCCAGATAATTACCAAATATTTTACTGGCTGGGAATAAAATGATCTTTTTGTCACCTACATTGTTTCATGTCAGGTCTCAGTCAGCAGCATGAATTTTTCTGTAATATCAGTCCTTTTACGACAGAATTACGGGCATATATACACAAGGAATTAAGTGACACTGTGTGAACTTAAATCTGTTATGAAAAGGAGGTCACATCTTCTAATCCTTCATTTTGTTATTGTTTTTGTACTACCAATTTAGAGCCAGTCAATCTCTTCCCAAAATCTGATGAAAGCTTGACAAATATTTTTTTGAAATATGTTAGCTTTTCTATTTTGTCCCTATTGGCATATATATAAACTTCAGTTCATCAGGCAATGCATTTTTATATTTGTGCTCACACTGTCTGAAAAATGTCCAATCCCATTGCAGGCAGTGCTTTACGTATGGAAAAGTATTCTTTGAGATAATAAATAATGAAAGAACACTTATACATGATAGATTTAATAAATTTATTCTATAAGCAATTTAATCTGTAAGAGTTTGGGTCAGGATTGTGACCTGCTTTGCAGGAGGATCAAACTCTGCACCATGAGAGAAAGGTTAGGGGTACTTGTCAGCATCTTTTCACCATGATTCTGTGAAAGGGATGTGTTCTGGGTCAGTGAAAGCTGAAAATTTCCTAGTGTCAAGGATTATACTGTAGAAGGATGTAAAAACAAAGATATATAGCCTAATCAGTTTGCTGAGCAGCAAGTGTATTTCTTTCAAAGTAAATAGCTTCTGCAAAATATTATTTATATAGTTCTTTCAAATTGGTTTGAAGTGTTGTTTAGACAATCTTATTATGTATAAAGATAAAAAACTTCCATCAAGAAATTATGCAAAAGAAAATGGACACACCAGCTGGATAAATCTATCATACATTGGCAAAAAGCAACAAGCACTTTTAATTAGCTGAGTGAATGTAGTTTGCTGAATGCTGAAAGCACAGACTCACTTATATTAAAATGTGCCTAATTTTCTGTGAAAAAGTCCCATCTGAACAGCCCTGACCATAGTCAATCATACTAAAAGCCACTGGTGCTTAATTTAATTTACCAATATAAAATGCAAATGAGGTGATTAAGTGGAGTGGCAGACATAGTAGGGCCTCTTTCAAACCATCAAGTTAAATGCAAGCAGACAGCAAACTGGCTGTGCAAAGAAAATTTTAGCATATTCGTTTGATTAGTGCTACAAAAATTTAATTAGGTTGGCTAATTACTTGACAAATTGCTCTACACTAGAGAAAAGGCAGAGCATGTTTTATTCGTGAAAAAACCCTGTGTGTATTTTAGCCCAAATGCTATCTGCCAATTTGCAAAAGCATTATTAAATGAATGAAAGATGGTACAACAGTCTCCAACAATGGCAAATTGTATAATGCATATAATTAGAAAGGCACACACCACTATATCCATATGTCCATGATCCCTCATGTCTAAAAATATTTAACACAATATTTCTAGGAAAATACTGTCAAAACAGATTATTACAAGGCTGTCAGTTCTTCATAAGAAGCAATATATAGAAAATACTCATTGATGGAATACACAGCTCATCCAGAGCAGAGCCTCTTCACCCAAATGAACTCTATCAAATGTGGTAACAGGGATGCACTTTACGTGTACCTTGCAAAATGAAATAACACACTCTGTTCAGCTAAGGGCTGTATCTCTGTCTCTGTTTATTGCTAAACAATGCCAAGATCATCAGTTATCTGAGAAGGGAAAAAAGACAAACTTGGATGAATTTCACATTTTACAGTTTTATTGGTTTAAATAGGCTCTATCAGAAGACTACCAGGACTTTAATATATAAGAACACATTTCCCTTCTTGTTTGCCTGTTTGCATTCACGTGCCACAAAACATGCCGATTTTTATTCAGGAGACTGCATTTTCTTTTGCTGGTTTTCAGTGTAACTAATCAGCATCTACTGACTCAAACATTATGATAATATAAATAGATACCCACTCTATCTGCTCAAGTGGAAAAAATAAGTATCATATTTTATAAACATAATGTATTGCAATTGGCAATTAGATACTGCGTTTAACTCAGGCTAAAACAATATCTTAGGAAACCAAGGGATATATGAGATCTCTTTTAGCAGTCATCATACATGTGCATGCAGGCATAAGATATTATTTCTTGCAATTAGCAACTCTCAACTTCTGTTCTATTATGCCAATGTATTTTAAAATGTACAGCCCTAGTGAGATGTCGATAACCTTAAATCAAATATAATTTCATGTTACATCAGCATAATTGTTACTGTGTATATCCTAGTATATTGTACATTTAAACAAATTTCAGGTCCAATTATTCATCTGAATTGTTGCTAAGATCACATTAAATAAGGGGCTAAACAGAATTCCTGATGATTTTAAAGGAAAATAGCCAAACTGGATATTTCTGTCTTTGTTAATGTTCTGATACTTCAAAATTTCTTATTTTTGGAGGATGATGATCATTATTTCACTTATAGTTCTCGCAGAAGGGAAAGTGAAACATCTGAAATCTCTTTTCACTTAACAAAAATCTTTTTTTTTTAATGCTGAAATATTCCAGGAAAAGAAAAAGAAATATCAGGCTTCAAAATCAGTCTAGTGAGTAAGGATAGACAATTGCAGTCAGCTCCACTGCCCTCTTTCACAGAAGAAGAACAATGCACAGGATGAAGTTCAGAGAGAGAACTCCAGTGTCAAAGCAACTAGCTTTTTACCGTTTGGTAAAATCATAAGCATCAAGAGAGAAGTTAATATTATTCATAGGAAATTAATTATATAACACCGAGATTCATAAAAGTTATAAATATTAAAGGGAGAAGAGAGGATTAAGTTGAATTCCATTCTGTCATGTTCACTTTATATGTGAAAAACTCTGCAGTGAAACATTTTCTGTGAGAAATTTCAATAAACTGGAATTATGAAATGAAAAGGCTCAACAAAAAGTGACTGTTTTTTCTTTAGTGGAGTGGGGAAAGGAGGGAACATCTAACAAGCTCCAGAAAACAGATTTTCATGATTCCTTTCTTTTGGCCTTGAGCATACCATGACCACTGCATGCATGGTACTGGGAAGAGGGACATATATTATGATCAACTACAGGCAAAAAAGTATTTCTCGGGGAGTTCTGATCTGGCGTGAACGTGGTAATGAAAGTGAGAAAATAAATTGCTTTTCCATCCACGTGTTTTGTGATAAGAACAGAGTGACTGTGAAACATTAGAAACATTTTAAATAATTATATAGGGAAGAAGAACTATTTAGGGAATAACTATATGTGTATAACTCTATATAGAATAACAATGTAAGTATGCCAGGAGGGTGTTGGAACTTTTTGGAGGCTGTAGTTCATCCTACATCAGAGTAATCAGAGTAGACCAGAGTATCTTAAGGAACGTGTTGATACAGATTCTCAGTCTTTTTAGAGATTTTTTCATTATAATCATCCTTCACCTTCTGTAAAGCATCCTAGAATCATAGTCATAGAATAGCCTGGGTTGGAAGGGCCATAAATATCATTCAGCTCCAACCCCCCTGCTGTGGGCAGGGTTGTCAGCCACTAGATCAGGTAACCTAGGGCTTTATCATACCTGGCCTTGAACATATCCTGGGACAGGGCATCCACAGCTTTGCTGGGCAGCCTGTTCCAGAACCTTGCCATACAGTGAATAAGAAATTTCCTCTAATCTATGTCTCCCCATGTTTAGGTTAAAGCCATTCCCCTTTGTTGTATCACTATTAGACCATATAAAAAGTCAGCCTCCCTCCTGTTATAAGTATTGGAAGGATGCAATTATGTCTCTCCAAAACCTTCCGTTCTCCAGGCTAAACAGGACCAGCTCCCTCAGACTTTCTTCACAGGAGAGGTTCTCCAGCCCTCTGATCACCTTTGTGGCCCTTCTCTGCCCCCTCTTCAACAGCTCCATTTCTTTCTTATGCTAGGGGCCCCGGGGCTGGATGCAGTACTCTGGAGGGAATCTCATGAGGGCAAAGCAGAGGGGAACAGTCACCTCCCTTGCTGTGCTATCTGCCTCCCTTTTGATGCAGCCCAGGAAACTGTTAGCCTTCTGAGCTGCAAGCACACCCTGCAGGCTCATGTCCATCTTTTTGTCCACCAGAACACCCAAGTCCTTTTCTTCAGGGCTGCTCTCAAGGAGTTCTTCTCCAAGTCTGTAAACATATCTGGGTTTGTCCCAATCCAAGATCAGCACCTTGCACTTGGCCTTATTGAACTGCATTAAGTTTGCATTTTCCAAGTGTGTCCAGGTCCGTCTGGGTAGCATCCTTTCCTTCTATTGTATCAGAAAATTTGCTAAGGGTGTACTTGATCTCACTATCTAGGTCATTATTAAAGATAATGAAGAGCACTAATCCCAAGATGGATCCCTGAGGGACATCAGTCATGAACAGCCTCCACCTAGACAGAGCTACCAACCACAACCCTCTGACTGCAGCCATGCAACCAATTCTTTACGCATCAGGTAGTCCAGCCTTCAAATCCGTATCTCTCCAATTTAGAGATCAGGTGGTGTGACACCAAAAGTCTTTCAAGAATTCCAATTTGAAGACATCAGTTGCCTTTCCTTTGACCACTGAAGCCATTATTCCACTAAAGAAGGCCACCAGATTGGTCAGGCACGATCTGTCTTTGGTGAAGCCATACTGGCTATCTTAGATCACCTCTTCATCTCACGTGTGCTTTAACATCTCTTCCACATCTGCTCCATGATCTTCCCAGGCACAAACGTGAGGCTCACCAGACTGTAGTTCCCCATGTTCTTTCTACTTTTTTTTTAAAAATGGGAGTGTTATTTCCTTTTTTTCAGTCACTGGAAAACTTTGCCTGATAGCCATGACTTTTAAAATATGACAGAGTTGCATGGCCACTACATCAGCTGACTTCTTTAGAACCCTGTGATGTTTGTTATCTGGCCTCACAGACTTGTGCAGGTTCAGTCTCGTCTGGTGGTCTCAGATGTTCCCTTCTCATACAGTTGGAGGGATTTTGCTTCTCCAAACTCCTAAAGTTTCAGGGACATGAAGGATGTGGAATGCCTGACTGCCAGTGAAGACTGAGGCAAAGAACTTATTGTGTACTTCAGCCTTCCCCGAGTCTTTTGAAGCCAGTTCTCCATTCTCTTTTATCAGAGGGGTATGATCTCCTTGGTCAGTCTCTTCTGACCAATGTACCTCACCAAGTTCAGTTCCACACACACATATTGGTTTTTCTGATCCCATCTCTGCATGTCTGGATGGCATTCCTGTGTTCTTCACAGGCACGTCCGTGCCTCCACTGTCTGTACTTGTCCTTCTTTTCCTTCAGTTTGACCAGCAGATCCTTGCCCAGTCATGCTGGTTTCCTGCCTCCTTAGCTTGATTTCTCATGTTGGGAGATGGAGAGCTCTTGTGCTTTCAAAAAGGCATCCTTAAAGCATTGCCAGCTCTGCTCCACTCCTTTGTCCCTTAAGATAGATTCCCTGGGGAATCTTATTCAATTATTCCTTAAACAGCTGAAAGTTCACTTTCCTGAAGTTCAGGGTCCTGACTTGTTCTGTTTTCCATGCCCATTTGCCTCCAGATCACAAACTCAGCCAGGGCATGCCCTTCCCACTCATCTTTATGCCATAATGTCCCTGGTTTCTCTACCTCTCCTGATAGCTTTTGACACAGCCATGCAAACTGAATCAACATAAGGGAAGCATCACTCCACTAGAAGATTTTCTATGAGAGAAACAGGAACAGAGACAGAAAATAAATGGGAACAGTGTCTGTGTGTGGGACAGAAGGGATTTACAGGTCCTGGTCTTGCTTTTGAGGATATGTGTGCCAGCTTGCAGAACTCATGCGGTGTCCTTGAGATGCCCTAGATGGGGCCACCGAAGTCCTCTGGAGAGCAGCCCCTCAAGCCAGTAGCAGAGACAGCATGGTCAGTGTTGAGGATAGCTTTCATTTTCACCTTTTCTTTTGGGCCATACTAGCGTTGGTTATGCAGGGAGCAGTGCTTGTCCTAAAATGAAAAATGTGTCAGTGGAAAATAAAATTCTGGCAAGTATAAAATTTCCTGTCTGCTTGATTTTCTTCTCATCTCCACCTTTCCCTGTGTGATGCAGAAGAAAAAAACCAAGAAGCTGAAATGTTTGATCTTTACTGCAGCAGAAAAGATAGCAGTCAGCTTTCTTATTCTTAGAAAAGAAAACCTTCTTACAAAAAGTTGCATAAATAGTAATTTGATTATTATTCAGATGAGGTAATTATAAACTGGACTTATCTCAAGACAAAATAGCTATTCATTTCTGTTAATGTTTGATTCTGTAAAGTAATATTTGAATGTATCCACAATTGTTTTGAAAAAAGCTGATACTAATGGTGTTAGCACAGTCTTTGGTTTACATAGAAATTGCACAGTTGATACATGAATTTATGACTCAGGTTTTTTTGGTTGGTTGGTTGTTTTTTTAATATTGCAATTTATTGAAAGAATACCTTTAAAAAATATATGACTTCCCTGGATTACATCTCATCCCTAGTCATAAGAAAAACTATTAGACTTGATTTGAATGTGTTTCATGGTGTCACCTCACATGTTTTTTTACATTCTCTCCCTGTCCCTGGAATAAAGGACACTGCACTATGCCATTTTGTTCTTATGTATACAACAGGGTAATAACACTTAGGTAAAAAGGCTGAGAAAAAGAATGCACCTTTGTAGGTCCTACTCTTTTGTGGATATGTTTGTTACTTTAGCTTTGTGGGAGTGTTACTGCTGTTCTGCTCACAGTTAGCATAGATTTTTGCTCCAGGTTTCTGGAATAAAATTTAGACTGATATGACACAAAACAGATTCCTTAGTTTTTCTAAGAATAATTCTTTGTTTCATTTATTGCCTGAAGACTCATACAAATTAGAGTTTTAATTGTTGCACTATGTATCATTCTAGAGAAAAGGTGATATCTGATGGAGTAAAGTGTACAATGATTAGTGCTAAAGGGGTAAAGCTCCTCCATCCTGACCCACCTATTCCTTTCCACCTGTGGCTTGCATGCTATTTTTTCCTTATTCACATATGCATTTATGTAAAAAGAATTGCGTTTAACCTTGGAAAGCAGCGTCATTCCCAGCAGCAAAATCTGCTTCCAGACACGTCTCTGTCAAAGAGCTAAAACATGTCGAAAGGACCATGCTAACAAAGGAACACCTGTGCTGACAGTCCAAAGGGGAACACAGCTAAGTTTAATGCTATCATCAGACACAGCATATTGTAGTTAGTGTCTCCTTTCATGTGAACTTGAAAATCCTTTTTCCTTAGAAGTACTTGCTAAAGACTTGCAAGAGTGAAATCACAGTGTTACTGCTGAAAATTGCCAATAGGTTTTGAAGTTTCACAAACAAGGATACACTAGATTGCCTGCGTACTTGTAAATTATAACAGAGGACAGCAGCAGGCCAGTGAGAATAAACAAAAACCTTCCTGAGCAATACACCTAAAAAAACATGCTCATAAGTTGATTTTTCAGTGATGATCTGCAGTCTATGCTTGTGACTGAGAAAATGCCTGCTTTCAATTCTCTATATTCCCTGAAGTATTACTTACAGACTTATATAAAAAAAAATCAGTTTTCATGATAATAGGTTTTCACTTCAATTCCTGAATATATTTTAGCTGCTTGAATGAATATTTATGATGTTTGGAGTGACCATTTGCTCACCTTTGTATCAACAAAGAATTCTACTTTACATTTGAACAAAAGTGGATTGTATTCCATGAAATGCTCTGGTTTTACATTCTGTATGCTGTGATAGCAGGCAGAAGCGTGCAAACAAGCTCTGGACACAAAATCACACTTTATTCTCCCTTTACATTGTCATGAATCTGAGTAACTTTGATGAATACAAAATATTTATTCTTGGTTCATGTTAGTGCAACTGAAAACAAATTTTGGATTAATACAACCATTTTTTTTACTACAAAATTGATATAGTATAACTTGAGCATGTAATTTCAAGTATGTGTTGTAGGTGATGCAGCAAACACGTAACTTGTAATTAGGAATCATTACTAATAATTTCATGAAAACATTGTTCCTCTCCAAATCAAGTTTTTGAATGGAACAGGCTACAGTATGACCATAAATGTCAGTGAATACATGCAGTGTAGTTCTCCATGACAGACTTATTTCAGAAGCAGCAATGATTCTGGATGTCTCATATGCCAGGATTTAATAGTAATTGCGGGAAGCTCTGACTGAAACCCTTTGGCTTACTTAACCTCAGACTAACAGTCATTATTGTTATATTTCCCAAGTTGGCCTTCTCAGTCTGACTGCATTTTAATCATCTAGAAGACTGCCATGGAAAATAATGCCTTTTTTCTTCTTCTTTTTTTTTTTTTTTTTTTTTTTTTTAGTGAACATAAAGGATGAAGTCAAAAACTGAACTTTCCCAACATATTTTTAAGTTTATCAATCAATTCAAGATTTGATTTTCTATAGAGATGTTGATATATTGGATTAAGAGCAATACATGTATCCAGGTCCAGCACTAGATCACTAACAATCCATGCAGTTTGGGTCCTAACCACAGAGATGCCCAAATTCTATGTTTCAGAAGCTTACAAAACACACAAAGTTCTGCTTTACAAGTTCAAATAACTGAGTTAGAACAGTGCTATGCAGCCAAGAAAAAGAGCTAAGGTTATATTTATCTTCTTGAAACCCTGGATCCTTTACAGGAAATGTATTCAGGGTGCCAAATTATTGGGAGATATAAAAGTGCTTTTTTTGTGTGTTTTGAATGAGCACACCAGAAATGTGAGGAGTACAAGGTACTGCAAGGCCAGGTTGGATGGGACCCTGGGCAACTTGATCTAGTGCTTGATTTAGTGGTTGGCAACCCTGCCAACAGCAAGGGGATTAGAGCTCAGTGATCTTTAAGGTCCCTTTCATATCCAACACTTCTATGATACTAAGACTCTAAAGTCTATGAAAGATTATAAATTACACGGGTATTAGAAAAACTGTTGAGTAAGTTTTTAAGAAGGCCTGTGCATGTATGCGAAGATATGGATGAAAGACTGCAAAGCAGGGATTTAATGAAATAAACTGAAAGTAAAGATGGATTTTATGTGAGCAAAGTTTAGTCACTGATAGATTTTTGGTCAGAAGACAATGATGCAGATCAGAAGGGTCATCTGCCTCCAAAACTAATATGGAATTGTGATAGAATAAAGAAAATGATAATATTCTCAAACAACTTTGTGTGTTAATCTATCTCTTTGCAGAGTTTCTACTCTTTTCTTCCTTACACTTTTTTTGCCTTTCTTAATGATCAGCATAAACACCATAGAGGGGTGCATACCCTGAGTATCTTACTGCCTGCTGGTACCTTGGGAAGTAGGAGGCTACACTGACGTTGTTTTAATTTTGTTATTTTAATACAAGCAATTTTAATTTTTGCATTTGTTTCTCACTACCCAGATCTATTCTAATTGGAAATAAATTAATTGTCCCCAAGTTGAGTCTGTATTGCCTGTGATGGTGATTGGTATGTGATCCCCCTCATCCTTTATTTTTACATCTTATTTTCTCTTTGTCTTTTTGAGGATGGTGGGGTGTCATATAGCGTCTGGGTGGGCCTTTGGCTATTAGACAGGTGCAACCCACTGAAGACATGCAAGTGTAAACTTACTGATCTGGGGCTGAAACCAAATGTCATAGAATCGTAGAATCATAGAATGGCCTGGGTTGAAAAGGACCACAATGATCATCTAGTTTCAACTCCCCTGCTATGTGTAGGGTCACAAACCGCTACACCAGGCTGCCCAGTACCACATCCAGCCTGGCCTTTAATGCCTCCAGGGATGAGGCATCCACAACCTCCTTGGGCAACCTATATCACTGACCATAAAATATCACTGCTCCTGGTTAAATGCATGGAAAATAAAATACAATATACTGAATTGAAACCACAAAAATTAGAGAGCTTAGCAAAAGGTTTGAAAATCATTATTTGGGGTGGATTTGGTCAACTTGACAAACAAATACTCAGTAGAAAATCTTAAGGCCTGCAACAAATATGTGTGAAGATACATTACCCAAGCCCAGGCATCTGCATCCCACCTAAATTGTGTGCTAGGCTGGGACAAGAGAAGCGGAGGTTGTGCAAGAAGTGCTGCACCTCCTGTCATTCTCAGGCACACAGATACCACCTTCTGTGGGCTGCAGCTCTTGTTGTCATTCTATCCTGCTCATTCCCACTGCAGTGCTGCTACGGATAGCACTCTTGCCTATACCCCAGAATCTCTTGTATAGGTAATTGGAATTAGGCTGTGAAATTGTTAGTTATATTCATCATTTCCTTCTAGCTGAATCCTGAATGTGGTTTTCTCAGGTATGGAGTGGAAATAACATAGTGTCTCAACTACACTTCTCTTGTCCTCCTCTGGAGCCACTCCAACAATTCCACAACTTTTTTTTTTGTGCAGAGGGCCCCAGTCCTAGATGTAGTACTCCAAATGAAGCCTCATGAGGGCCAAGAGGCAGACAATCTTCTCCCACACCCTACTGGTCACCCTTGTTTTGATGCAGCTTGGGATAAAGTTAGCCTTCCGGGCTGCAAATGCACACTGCTGACTCATGAAAATCTGCAAGAAGAAACCATACCAGCAGACTGCAGTAGATATTATAAAAAGAAATGCTGCATGCTTGTAGTGTCAACACCCTTTTAAAAGGCATAGAGGCTCCCCTCTTCTGGTCTGACAAAGTGTCTTGAGAGCTCTGCTGCCTCCTGGGAGCCAAGATCTGGTATACTGCTGAGAGGGTGCCACAGCTTATGAAGAGCATGGACTACTCTCCACTGTCACTCATTCATGTGGCCATGAATGACGCTGCAAGCTGCACATCGGCAGAATTGGGGGGTGGATACCTTTGGAAAGGAGGACACTGAGGAGGCAGATTTACTGAACACCTCCTTTGCTTCAGTCTTTACTGCTAAAACTGCTAAAACTCAGGAATCCGGGACCCGGGAAATAAGACAGTCTGAGGAAAGGAAGACTTACCCAAGGAGAATCTGGTCAGAGATTGTCTAGGCAAACTGAACACACACAAATCCATTGAACCCGATGGAATGCATCCATGACTGCTGAGGAAGCTAGCAGAAGTGGTTGCTGAACTACTCTCTGTCACCTATGAAAGGTCATAGAGAACAGGAAAGTTGCCTGAGGATTCCAGTCTTCAAAAAAGGCAAGAAGGAGGAGCCAGGAAACTAGAGGCTAGTCAGCCTCACCTTCATTCCTGGGAAGCTGAAGGAACATATTATTCAGGACATCTCTTCCAAGCAAGTGGAAGAAAAGAAAGTTATGAGGAGTAGTCAACATAGATTCACCAAGGTTAAATTATACTTGAACAATGAGGTAGCCTTTTGTGATGTCATGACCAGATGGGTAGGCAAGAGGCGAGCATTGGATGTTATCTACCTTGACATCAGCATGGCTTTTGACACTGCCTGTCATGACATCCTCTTAGATAAGCTTAGGAATTATGGGACAGATGAGTGGACAGTGAAGTGGATTTAGAAGTGGCTGACAGGCAAAGCTCAGAGGGCTGTGATCAGTGGCACAGAGTCTAGTTTGAGGCCTGTAGCTAGTGGTATTGCCCAGGTGTTGCTACTGGGTCCAGTCTTGTACAACATTTTTATCAGTAACCTGGATGAATGGATAGAATGCACCCTCAACAAGTTTGCTGATGATACAAAGCTGGAGGAGTGACTCTCATTCAGCTAGACCTGAACAATCAGGGGAGTTGGGCAAAGAGGAATCTTATGAAGTTCAGCAAGGGCAAGAATAGAGTCCTGCACCTGGGGAGGAATAACCTCGTGCACCAGCGCAGGTTAGGGGATGACTTGCTGGAAAGGAGTTCTGTGGAGAAGGGCCTTGGTGTCCTGGTGGACAACAGGTTGACAGTGAGCCAGCAGTATGCCCTGGTGGCCAGAAGGCCAATGGTATCCTGAGGGGCATTAAAAAGAGTGTGGCAAGCAGGTTAAGGAAGGTGATCCTCCCTCTCTACCCTTCCCTGGTGAGGCCTCATCTGGAGTACTGTGTCCAGATGTGGGCCTCTCTGTTCAAGAAAGACAGGGAACTTCTAGAGAGAGTCCAGCAGAGGGCTACAAACGTGACCGGGAGCATTTCCCATATGAGGAAAGGCTGAGAGACCTGGGACAGTTCAGCCTGGAGAAGAGAAGACTGTAGGAAATCTAATCAGTACTTATAAATATACAAAGTGTGAGAGACAAGTGGATGAAGCCAGGCTATTTTCAACAGTGCCCAATGATAGAAAAAGGAGCAGTGGGCACAGACTACAATACAGGGAGTTCCATATGAACATGAGGAGAAGCTGGAAAAGAGCACTGGAACAGGGTGCCTGGAGAAGTTGTACAGTCTCCTCTGGAGATACTCAAAACCCACCTGGACACTTTCCTTTGCAGCCTAACGTAGGGAAAATGTTTTAGTGAGGGTCTGGACTAAATGATCTTGAAATATCCCTTCCAACTCCTATGATATTCTGAATATAGCCAGAATTAAAAACTGGCGAAATAGCTTAACTTCTTATCTTACTCTAACTAACTCTTATCTATCTAACTCTTATCTGGTGAGATCAGGTTATCATGAAATTAATTGAAGACAAGTATTTCTACCTTGAAAAACTGAAAGATGTCCAAGAATCTTCTTCCAACACACATAGAAATAGCATCCTTTTATCAAATTTTCTAAAAATACCATTTTGTGGAAATTTTGCTTTGTTGAGAAAATACATTTTTTTTTTTTGTTGTTAAAGAAGACACTGGAAATATACTGGAAGCAGTATTTTCTAAATGAGGGACACGTATTTGTATGTAATTTTTCTATCTTCGTATCCATTAATTATTCTATGTCCACAGAACAGAGGCTTGAAATTATTCAGAAACACTGTTGTCTCTGAACACTATATTTCTTCTGAGGACAAATGTTTTCTTCCTATAGAACTGATTAGGAAAGCCAGGTACCTTTGGAAGATTCTTTTGATTTTAGGTAAGATAGGTTGTTCTTGTGCTGACTATCTCTTTCCATTGGTTCCAAAGGACTTATACTCTTACCTATGGCATCCAAAAATTTGTTGTATAAAAGCACATCAATAACCCAATAATAAACTCCTATTGTTCAGTTCTTGAATGCAGACAAAGAATAAGAGACTCCACATGTAAGTGTTAGCCGTTTTTAAAGACATACACCTCATCCTAGTTCAGAAGATTCTTGGTGTCAGGCTATCAAAATTTCCAGTACAGAAAGTTTTTGATTTAATAATTTTCTTTCATAGTGTTGAGAATCAGAATGACCATTACATATACCTAATTTCCCATAGATGTGTTTAGATAATTTTCTAAAATATGATTGACCAAATATTTAGATGATGTGACAAATTGGCTTTTAATGGTGAATGCTTTCAAAGCATCTCTACGCTACTAATAGCTTTATTAAAAGCATATCTTCACCTCCACCCCCCCCCAAAAAAAAAAAAAAACCAGCAAAAACAAAAACCC
The DNA here is from genome assembly GCA_016647715.1 of Pavo muticus. Taxonomy (NCBI): domain Eukaryota; kingdom Metazoa; phylum Chordata; class Aves; order Galliformes; family Phasianidae; genus Pavo; species Pavo muticus. The sequence continues at coordinate 2,707,134 of JACDJE010000084.1, read as the reverse complement.
CCAAACCTATTTAAAAAGCATATAGTTGAATAAATTTCTTTATTCTCCTGACAGTTATTTTTCTGAGAGGCCACAAGTCTGAAAAAAATCTCTGACAGGAGCAGTATTTTCTTTGTTGAGATAATCCTAAGAGATGAATTTATTAGGGGATGAAGGTTCTTTTTAGAATGCTTTGAAAGAGGAAAGAATGCTCGAAAGATCCTGAAATTTGATTTACATCTTTAGAACAAAGAAATAAATGAAAATGTGACTATTGTCTTTATCTTCACTGTTATTGTACGCAGTATCCTTCTATAATCTTTTCTTGTAATGATACTTAATAGCTGCTTTCGAGATATTAATGGAAATTGTCACAGGCAAGGGAGATATTACTGCATCTAATGAACAAAAGTAGGACTAAAAGAAAAAGAACAATAAGTAAAATCTGAACAAATAAGAAAATCTAACTTATTTCTGAAATTTAACCCTATACATGGTTAATTGTCATAAGATCAAAATAAGTGAATGCTATTTCTGTTTTGAATATGAGTGCATTCTTCCTGAAAGCTTACTATGCTTTACAGTTGCACTGTGTTACAGTGTATAGATTTTGAAATAAGAATTTAAGAGTATCTGATTCAACAGTACTTGGCACATCAACATAACAATACTAACATAAAATATACACAGTTTGGACATAAAAAATACCAAATAAGTGCCTGGTAACTGAAGATTATACAAGTCACCCATACCTATGAAGATAAATAAAAAACACATTTTATAAAGTAAAATTATTATTTGAATAGAAAATACTACTGTCCAAGTTAAAATACAATTAAGAGCATAACTTTTAAATGTATTCTCTCTGTGACTCTGATAATCTAAAATCTACCAACATGACATACATTGTAAGCATTTGTCTTGGGCAAATAAGCAAAAGAAATATGCTGAAGAAAGCTTAAAAAAAAGGAATGATTATTAAATACATTAGCATTTTTGAATAAATTTTCAATTATTTTCATATTGGGGTAATGAAAAATTCAGTAACAGTCGAACCGAAAATAACATTCAAACAAACAGCATGGAAACTGGCCAACAACTTTCCTGATACTTGTTTGTTTGACCCAAAGAGATACAGAATATTTTAAAGAATTGTTTATTTTAAATTAAATTTTAAAGAAGATCTAAATAATTTTAATTAAAAAATGAAGAAATGAAAATTGCATTAGATATTCATGAACATCTAAATTTCTTATAATTGACTTGAATAATTTCAATTAACGGAAAAATACATGGGCTAATATATATTTTTCAATGGTTCCAAGGAAAACGAAGTCAGTTCTCCCAGGTAGCAGTGACAGAGTGAGAGGGCATGGCCTCAAGTTGCACCAGGGGAGGTTCAGGGTGATCTTAGAGTTCTTTTCCAACCTTAATGATTCCATGATTCTATGATTGGTAGAAGTTATTGACTAAACCTCTGAGAAAACAATTGTTGAAATGATAAACTGGTTAATGGAACCAATGTTTGTTTGTTGTTGTTGTTGTTGTTTTTTCCTGCAGATTAATAATTTTTTTAAAAATCAGTTATTCAGTCTTTACAATGAAATAGTTCAGGAATGAATGGATGGTCAAAAAACAAACAACGTCCCCATAAACTAAGGAAAGTTGATTTCCTTGTTCTGTTCAATTTTATTCAACTCAGAAATGTCATAAAATGTGAATTTTGTTTATTTGAATTTTAATTTTCATCAAATGAATATTTTAAGAATTTTATTACTGAGCTATAAAAGGGAAGAAATGTATCATATACTTTTTTGGCACAGTAAAAATAAACTTACCAAATTTTACTTATGGAATATGCTGTCTCTTCAAACTCATACACTTAGGTATAATATATCCCTCTAAAGCTAAGGAAATGCCAAGCCTAATATGAAGATTACATTTATGAGACATACTACTTGGAAATGTCAAGAGGTAAATATATAAATTAAAAGAACAAAGGATGAAATATTATGTAATGAACAGTTCTCTTGCTGAAGCTATATAAATACACATATAAATGTGTATTTATAGAGGCAACTTTCAGAGGCAGATGAGAATGCAGTTTGTTAGGCATGATTAGGAGGGAAACGTGATTAAGAAAATAATAAAGATAATGGTAAAACAAAATCATAAGTCTCAAGAATTTTAAAATACTTATTCAAAATATAATAACAACAATAATATAAGTATTAAGTCATTATTATTATTATTACTATTACTATTATTAAAATTATTGGCTGAAATCACCTGATTTAAATACATATGCAGCAATGCACCTAGCAGTATGCTTCTATTAACTGTGCCTGGTGGTTATTTAGGTTTCAGTGAATAAAATAATAGTGCATTTTCTTTTGCATGATATCTGTGTGTAGCTATGTAGCCAGAGAAAAGCAAGGACTTTGTTCCTTTATATGCAGTGATCTTAGATAAGCTGCCCTATATGCTGCTGAACATAAGTTTGAGATTTCTGTGAGAAATCTTAAGAGAAAAGTATAAAGTTTGAGCAGGAATCTTTAGAGAGCGTTTTAATATCTTTAGAATATTCTTCCACAGGTTTGAATGTAAAATCAAAATCAGGTTTTTGTGCATCAACGTCTGAAAAACAATGAGATCCTAAGCAATCACAGTTTTTGTACCGGCTTCAATTTTTGCGACTGATTGAAAATGCTCTTTGTAGTTGTTTCCATACAGAGCTTTAAAGTTTATTTTGAAAAATAAAGATATTCCAAACTTGTATTTAGGAAATTGTCAAGTAATCTTAGGAAGTGTGCGTTAGAATTAGCACTTGAAATTCAGAGCAGGTAAATACTAACATTCCCTGTGTAACAATAAATTGTGAACTTAGCAGTCCTGAGAGAAGAGTTCCATTTAAATCACTTGGGCTATTACAAAAGCAAGAAAAATATCTATCATCCAAGGGCTTGAGGGAAAGTATTTGCTGACTTTAAAATAAGTTACAGAACATTCTCTTCATTTTCAGACTGTTAATGCTTATCCATGACTTAAGTAAGAATACTTACTTTTTCTCTTCAGTTGTGCACATTACAAACAGAGATTAGTGCCCTTTCACTTCAGAGCTGTCAGAGTTAAAGTGACATGAAGCTATTAACATTCTGTTGTAAGTGGCCAGAAGCTTCCTTTGTTGTTCTTTTTTTCCCCCTTCCTTATCAAAAGATCACTATAACCCTTAGTTTGCATTGTTCTCATGAAGATCACCTTTTTCCTTTCCACTGTTTTGCACACTTACACAGAATATCTTCAAAATCCTTGTGCCTCTGTGCTGTTGCCTGATACCTTATGCTTCAAAAAGTGGGATTACCCCATATAAACTGTGCACTGATATTTTGCATGAAAGACTTTGTTTGAATGCAATAATCAGAAGGTATATATTAGAAATATGAGACAAACTGTTATAAAACAACCCGAAAAACTTTTACACATAAAATATTCCTGTGAGATTTATCTTTCAATACTTCAATAGTACAGCAAGTATATATTACAGGTAGGTATTTACCAAAGGAAGCTGGAAACATCAAAAGGAAGATGGACAGGAATCTGGAGAAAGAGTAAGTAAAGAAACGTTTGCTCCTTTATATCATTTATTATTTTTTACCTCTTCAGTACGTGTTCTCCTACCTGTCACTTCATCTGCAAAGTGTTTTAGAACAACCTTCATAATCTCTAACAGCTGCGTCAGTGTAACATAAAATAGATAAAATTTAATCTGTCTCCAATTTGCCCATGTTGTATTGCTTGTATTATAGAAACAGAGCAAATATCTTTGAGATGTCTGGAATGGAAAAGTTTTTCCACTGTGCCAACTCTGACAGGGAGCTATGTGGATGTGAGGGGAAACTTTGTTTGTCTGAACATATCAGAAGCTTTGATTCCAACTTTAGGTACCAGCTCACCACATGTTTAATAATTTGGCTGTAGGATTTCCCTTCATCTAGATACAATCTTATGGAATCCTATCATATATTAATTCTCCACTCCTCTTCCTGTCTTTTACTTCTCAGTTTTTTCCTTCATTAAATAAGCAATTCTACTACTAATAATTAACAAACAAAAAAAAAGTTCCTAATTTTCTTCAAACTTTTCATTAAATATTTCAGTAGTTCCTATTTTTAACAGCTTACATAAATGCTCTTAAAGTCATTCTGTTTCTCTATGAGCTTTTGCATGCAGTGGAGCTAAGTTTGTGCTTTAGGCTTAAAAATGTTAAAGAAAAAGCAATTTCATGTATTGACTTGTAGATAAGTTATGTCTGCACTGAAAGTATGTATATTTTTAACTAATAAAAAATCGTTGCTACTTTTTATACTGCCGAAGCAGCTTTCACAACCCTCCCTCATTCAGGAAATCATGGTTTTAGTTACTCGGAGGTACTACTAATGCTGGACACATCAGTAACCAGCTTACTCCTTTAATGCACAAATTCTCAAGATTCGTTTGGAGACTATAAACAAGGTTACAAAATGAGTCTCATGTCTAAAACTGAGAGTTCTCTAAATGTGAAGAACTTGACTTATCTGCAGAAATAATCATGATCACTGTTTTTCATGCTTATATGGCATTTTTTTCTACAAGCTTTAAAAAACAATTCTTCTGAACTTAACAGGACAAATCTATCCTAGCCAGTTAATTAATATCTACCTCTAAGAAGGTGTTATCACACCTACTTTAAAAATGAGGAGAGAAAGAAGGAGATAAAAACTCAATGGAAAAAGAGAGATTAAAACTTAGCCCTTAACATCAATAGACCACATCAGTCAGTGGATCTGGATGTTGCAAAGTAATATCTTGACTTATATGTAAGAAAAAAAAGAAAATAAATCGGTAGCCAAAGCAGGATTTTTAAAAAGCAAAACTAGTTCGCTGTTGATAAGGAATATATAGAGCTTTTTACTTCAAATGAAAAAGGTAGATTTTTTTTTTTTAATACACAGAAACAACTTTTATAATTACTATAGTTTTGATGACATTGAAATGTTATTTTAGGTTATTTCAAATATACTTTAAAGTTAAATAGACTTTGAATGAAAAGAAATTCATGTATCTGGAAGTTAAACAAAAAAATTCCACAAACCTCATGGATTGGTTAGTTGTAGCAGAGGACAACTGGGTGCAGCAGAGTATGATCCACCCCGAGACGGAGATGATGAGAGTGACATTCACTCCTTGTAAAAGTGTAGGGAGAGAAAGAGAGGAAAAAAACAACAACCAAAACCAAAAAACCCACCCTCTCCATATATTATCATCTCCGATTACACACACACACACACAAACACACACACACACAAACACACACACACAAAAGAGGAAAAGCGTGGAGTATTTTTCACAGAACCAGGCACTACCTGAGAGCTGCACTTCCCTGTACATGGCCTCATTCTGCACATAGTGAAATCAGTGACAAGTGTTCTTCTTGACTTGAGTGGGTATTCAAGATTGAGTTTATTGGCACCATGCCCAACAGGCATCGTTGAAACTGTAAGAGCAGGGCCAGAGACTCCACTGGGAATCCATGCATTGACTGAAGCATGTCCTTAAGCAGATATCTGAGTCCTGTAAAGTCAACAGATTTAAATAAGCACTTTAAGCTGAGAATATGCTTTGTTGAATCTTGGCCTTTGGCAATTATTTGAAATATCAAGTTTTACCTACTTCATGAATAAGCTGCTAAAATGTTTTGAAAAATAATTTATCTATTGATACTAAGGGTCATTCTTCATGAATACTTTTACTTAGAAAAAAAAGTATTAAAACTATCACTAATTAGTAAAACTACATGGGAATGCTTAGTTTCTACAGGTTTGCAGCTGTGATTCCTGGAAATGCTGCTAAATTAAGTCAATTCAAAACTGCTATTAAAAAAAAAATAGAGAAGAAAACAAGCTTCATAGATGTAAATTGCCTTTGCTCGGGAAATTATAGTTCTAGAGATCTTCCTCTTGGAAAAGAAGAAGAGTATTCCTGTGGAAACTTGCACTAGCCTGCCAAGCCAAAGACAGTGTTTTGCAGAAACTGGATAAAAATATGGTCTTTGTAAATATGTTCAGTGAAACTATGAAAGATTTCCAGGAAGTTACACAGTTTATAAATGTTCCATAGTTAACTGGATTCACTGGATGTTCAGAAAACCATAACACTTACGAAGACAAGACGAGGTGAGTCAGGCAGTTCATTTTAGACACTTGCTTTTGGAGGATATGCAGACAGATCTGTAGAGACATATAGATACATGTAGACAGATACTGATTTATAGCATACAGATTTTTATTTTAGCTATAATTTAGAATTAGATAAAAGTGCCGTATATTGGTTAAGCTGGTTGAATTACTACTTCTGAGCATATTAACTAGTAGATATATATGTTTAAACTGGTAATAATCAGATCTTCAGTTCCATTAATATGTTTGTTATCTTTAAACACTGAATAATCAGTCTATTTTTCTAGAACTTCTTTTTAGAATTAAAAAGAAAATTAACTAAACCTAATTATTAAATAACCCGAACATTAAGTAAAAAAATCACATCAGCTAGTTTGTTGAGATGTATAAACATTTACATAGACAATCAGTTCTTATTTTTGAACTGATTTAACAAATACTTTTAAAGCTTCACCAGCTTTGTAAAATACAAAAATCTTTCAGTTGCAGAAAGCTACTATTGGTCATTCTTTCTTAAAGACACATGCATTTAAAAAATTTTCTAGAGAACTTCTAGGAATGAAACGTTTTCAAAAAGTAAGAGTATATTTATTTTTCTTTGTTTCAGAGTGCCTTTTCTTTGCTTTACAATACTGCTTATTGTCCCCAGAAGAGCTATAATAATTTGCTTAAAACAGAGCATGCACTAATCCCTTTTTTCTACAATATTCTTAAGTAATTTATAAGTGCTTATTTCAAACTGAGGAGTTTGACAGTGCCCCTAGTGAATCTAGATATACATGTCTTACAATTCATACACAAATGATGCTACATGAAATATTCATTAGGAATACTCTAAATTATGTACCAAACAACGAGGGTACTGTCATTGTCACACTTTTCATCTGGTAAATATCCCAGTGGGCACAATGAATTCACTTATAGCTCACAAAGAGTTTCCCAACATGTTTCAATTATTTATCTTGTAGCTGCAATCCTCCATGTGTGCATGTATGTTTTTGTTTTTAAGGCTTTTCTGAAGCACACCCACATCTTCAGCACTGCTGTAAAATACGCAAAGGCTGTAAAGAAAGGGATCAGCTTGTATTTTACTTTAGTTAAGTGTATTTCAAAGCAGGTTCTGTGTTTAGACTGCACTGAGGAGATCTGGTCACAGCGTAAACAGATTACACTTCAAGAAGAGATAGTTAAATGTTTTTGAAAACTCCAGCAGATTTCCCCATTCAGTAAAACTGAAGCACACAAGTCAGAGAATACAGGAAAATGGATCTCTACTACATTTAGAGCAGGCAGACATTGTGTACTGACAAGATGCAACAGGTCTACCATGTAATGAGATGAATAGTGTCATTTGTAACTTCTTAAAAGGCAGATGAGGAACACACGGTACTTCCTTGACACATGACGCTAAATGACACTTATCACTTAAAATAAGTAGCTACAAATCTCAGACATAATAGATCCATTTGGAAAGTGCACAGCACGATGCAAACTTCTTACAAATATTTAACATCTTCTGACATGTCACATTCCATTATTCAATAATATAACA
>JACDJE010000084.1:2568000-2699363 GCA_016647715.1 Pavo muticus | reverse complement strand
TTTTCTTTTTTTCTTTTTTTTTTTTTTTTTTTAATTTAAGGACATTTAATGTAATAGAAACTTAAATATTTCCACCCACACTTTTCTGTGGCTTAAGCTGCCCTTCAGCTACAGATCTCTTTCAAATTAATTTAGAGAGGCACTAAATATCCCTTACAATTGCAGAAAGAAGGGGTAAGCTGTGTACGTGTGGTGAGAAGCAGCTTTCCTAATGTACATTTCTCTTAAGCTAGTACTGCAGTTATAGTCAAATAAAGCATAGATCAAGATAGAAGGTCAGGACTGAACCTAGCTGGGCTGATGACGGTGCTAAGGAGAGAATGCTGACAATTACGCTCTGATGTTAGCACAGAATTTCAATTTTTACTTTCTGTTAACAAAGATTTAGTAGGAGATGCTGGCTTAAACAGTCCCTTGACCAGTCCGTTTAGATACCACCACTGCTGTTTGTCTGCTCAGCTAACTGATATAACTGTAAGGATAAAGTGCACTAGCCACATCAGGGTTTAAAAAAAACACCCAGTGCATGCCTCACCAGTGGCATCTTCCTGATGCAACTCTCAGAACAGAAGTTTGGACACAACAGTGGAGTGAAGAAGCAGAAATAAGCAGTCAGAGGCAGTGAAGTAGGAAGTTGGTTTCACTAGAAGTTTGCACAGAGATTGTATGCAGGGTACGTGTAATTGATGTTTACCCAAAGTCATGCTTGCTTGTCAACAGACGCATCACTCTGAAAAAGTATAGGCTTCTATATTTTATTTGTCAATAAATATTGATGATAAATTTCAGTAGTTTTGGAAATAAACACACTTTTCATATCTTGAAATTGACAAAAAATAAAACCTGCCTATGTCACTCATATGTCTGTAATGTTGACTGCACCTCAGGGTAGAATTCCTTTGATACATTAACGCTCCCTCCTTGAAAACAAAACCAAAACCAAAAAGAATTCTTTAGGTTTTGAGAACGTGGCTCTTCCCATTCCTGTTATGACTGCACTACAAGGTGCACAGAAAGTCTTTCGTGTTCTTACTATATTTATTTGATTATAATTACCAGTGCTCAAAATTTCGAAGTTGTATCAAATACTGAACTACTTCATTTTATCACTTGCTAATTCTTCAGATAGATTTAAAAGCACTTATAAAAACGGAATACTTTTGAACAATGTGCTTCATACACAGGTAACAGAAATGGTATTAACAAAGAAACTGAAAAAAACCCTGTTAAGACTCTAATATACAACATTTATTTTAAAAGCTAAAAATAAATTAATATCAATATATCATTTTGATTGTTAACTTTTTTTCTGATTTGCAGGCTTTTGAACATTCCTATCTCCTTGAAGAAAATCACATAGAAAAAATTATTTTCTTTTTCAGCTTTTGTGACTAACATTTTGGAATAATACATTACCAGAAAAAAACCCACATTGAAAACCTTAGCAATACTGGCATCTTCTTTCCATAGATTTTAATACCAGATAAAATATATGTTTATGAGCAGAAAACTCATACTGATGCCCCTTCTGCAAATAGAGTTCAAGTAATCTATATATTTTTTCTAATATATGGTTAGAACAATAAAGCTAACTTTCTCTTTCAAATGCTACTTTTAGTCTTTATACCCATTAGGAAGATGAGATGCCTCAGGGTGAGGGATGAATGAAAGGTTTTGCTATCTCTTTACTTTCTCTCTTCCCCTTTTTGAAACTAAGTAATTACTCCCTCTCATAGCATGCTGGGCAAAGCACCTTGGCATTGTGTGTTTACTAGAAAGGGGGGGAAAACCCAACTATCAATACATGCTATTACATTTCAGGTGGACTAGAAGGTTCCCTTTTATGTGACACTTTACTGCCTAACAGATGTTATGGCTATTGACCAGTTTGTTTAAGTTGAAGTTTAAGGCTGTGATAGAAATGACACTTTTCTCTTCCATAAATCTATTTTCTAGAACAGTAAATCCCGTAAAAATAAGAGCTTAATGCCACTGGTGGATTTTTTTTTTTTTGTGTGTGTGTGTTTGTTTGTTTTCTTTTATTGTTGTTGTTTTCCCTACAGGAAACTGCTAATTAATGAACATTATACAAGTTCTGTGACTAATGTTCATGTATTTGTAGAGCATATGCTGTAATCTCCATTGCCTAGTACTACCAGAAAACAAGTAATTCAAGACTATTTTTGTCATAGATTTCTTATAATCTTTGAGGAAATGAACAAGTTGAGAACTAAGTTCTTTAAAACAGCATTTAGTCAGAAAGAAAGCCAAAATATCTGTGTTGAAGGGGTAATACAATCTAACACTCATTACTTGAATGAAATTCCACATCATGTGGGATGAAACTCCTTAATGTCAACAAAATTAACTCATCTGACATTTTTCAGATGAAATGCCTGGCTTCTCAAAATAACCAATTTCAGTTCTTAAACAAAACAACTGCTTCCTTCACCTGATTTCAAGAGGAACTTTGCCAGCAGAAAAAACCTCCAAGAGTGGCCCCATTGTGTCTACCAGCCCTTGAATGATTACTGCTTAGTAGTTTCCCTTAAGAAAACCGTGCATAATCAAAGTTATAGAGTGGGAAAAACAATGAATATGAATGGTGCTGGAATCTCTGAGCTCCTTTGTTATTCTGCCACCAATATACACAAAAAAGAAGCGATATATGGGACCATATGAGGTGATCAAAACATTAACCAGACATTCTAACTGTTTTTCAATATTCTCAGCCCTGAGTGTGTGTTTGAAAGAAATGTGCTACTTGGAGCACAGCCATTTTTCTAGCTGTGCTGCCTGTATCTTTGCTTACTCATGGTGGTGGTGGTGACAGAAGTGCTGATGCCAGCCCCAGAAGCAGTGCGAGAAATACCTCCCTCTCCCTTCCTTACATTCAAAGCTAATCCAGAGCTCTGGGAAAGAAAGACCTGTAATTTTATAGCAGCTTGTCCAGAAACTAGTAGTGAAATGCATAGCTTTGTGATTGGCTTTCCTGAAAGTACACTTTATACGATGTTTAAGTCATAAATATTTGAGGACCAGGCTACGATACCCTTCCCTGGAGCAACAGTCACCATGCAATGTGGTTCAGTGCCTGTCAGGATGACCTCCTTCCTGAGAGGACATCCAGCCCTTGATCTGTTCCAGCCCTGGCAGTAAGGCATGGGTTGCCTCATGTTTCTCAGTCCAGTGTCTAGGCATAACATTTAGCATGCTGTAGAACCTGCTACCTCCTGGGTTCTGCCTGCACATTCATGCTTTAAGCCAATGCAAACCAAAGTGCGTGGCTCTGTCTTGGCCCTATGTATTTTACCAGGAGACTCATCATTATGTCCAGCTAAACTCCAAGTTACTATAGTCATCTTCTTTACAGGGTGATATTTGTTTCCAGCTGTTTCCTGAACTGTAATACAGTACAAACCATAGCTATATTTGTGTATGCATGCCACGTATACATGCAAATCAAAGAATTAAGCCTATATCTGGTAAGCACATGAGATTGTTTTCTCTCCATTAAATGAATCTGAAATACATTTAAAAATTAATAAGGGTTTTCACAACGAAAATTACCAGGCTGGAAATTATTTTTTACTTTGTGATATTTGAATCAGGATTTGTTATTAGGAATGCTATTTATTAGACAGTCTTTGTAAACACAGTATGCTTTAGCTGTGACCTGGTAATTAGTAGGTTATGTATCTAGTTCATGGTCAGGGCAGTTTTCTTTCAGGTAATCTGTATGTAATAGCAGTTTGTGAGATTTAACAAGATCAGAGTGCACTGTGGGATGGCTCTAGGTCAGAAAAAAACATTGTATATGACTGCTTTGAGGTTGTATTTTAAAGCAATATGGTTAACAGTGTCATTAAATGATAGGTACGTTGCCCTGAAATTAATGCCTCCTATTTATTTCCATGAAAAATACAACAGATGCAAAGAGCACAATGACATTATTTGATAGAACAAATTCTCTGCTACAAAATGCTATTTTTCAACATAATCACCACTATTAGCTATACATTTTCGCCATTGATGAACAAGAGCTGCATGCTGCACTCACAAAAATTTTTGTGAGCAGAGGTGACCCATAGTCACTGTCGCCACTGTTGAAATGCATAACCCACTGCCTCACTGTGCTCACATGCACTGTTTGGCTCCCTAAATGTTCAAATGTTCAACAAGCATTGATAAATGCCAGTAGGTGCCATTCTTTCCACATGGAATAATTCACTGATACACCTTTGCTCCATATACGCTTCCATGTGTGATGTCATTGTCAGACTGCCCCTCTTCTGCCATCCTATGCATGGCAACAACATGTAATGGAATATTGGTGGGAAAGTTCAACATATACTGCTATACCACCAATATCTGTCTCTGGCATCATGGGTTAATATAATAAAATATGAGGCATTACTTTCAGAGCAGCTACCATAGAAATAATAACAACAGTAGTAATAGTAATCCGATACTCAGTTTGCCACGTGTTCTAAGTCATATTGCCTTCACTTATAGATGGCTTTTTTTTTTTAATGCAGAATTTGAGAAATATTAGGAGATAAATGCAATGAGAATTTTTCAGTCTAGGATCTCATAAAATCCTTTCTTCATCCACTTCCAAAAACATATCTCAGTGCCCATTCCATGGCCCCTTCCTGGACTTTGTTGTGAAGGCTTTCCTTTTAACACTCTGAGTATATCTGATGCATCGGGAGAATGATGGGAAGAAGGAAAAGAGGGAGTAGGCATTAGGATTGAAAAGTAAAGGCTTTATTTAAAAGTCAGCTAGGAAAGGACAGAGGGTCACACAGACTTTATCTGCCAGTAAGACTCCCCAAACCTAAATTATTAATCAATTAAAATAATAAAAAAAAGGTCAAATTATTCAGACAGCATCACAGTTACTGCAATATGACATTTTAGTTTAGATTCTAAACTTACTTTTCTGGCTGTACAACAAGCTAGGTGTGCACCAAAGCAATATGCTGATATAGGAAGGAAAATATACCATTTTATTATTCAGTCTCAAAATGCCAGAGGATAAAGCACTGATAAATCTGCATATAAATAGATGTTTGGGATTTTCCACTAAGAATCTTGCAGTCCATACACTGTAGAAGGAATTTATAAAGTTATTTCAAGAGTGACCTACATGTCGAGTACTTTTCTAAAAGATCCCATCTAATCCCTCACACAGCCAGAGATGTTGGCATTTTACAGTAGTGACTATGTGGTATTATTGGCAGAAGTTCTACAAGCAGCACATATTAGACTAATTGTCATTAAACTATATTAGCTTCTGTTGATTTCCTGGCTAAAAGTTCAGAAGAGCTTACCTTTTTCTGTGTGGTGTGCTTGCCAGGTTTTACTGAATCCTCAGGACTTTGTAAGTAATATAACACCTTCTTCAAAGTCATTTCAGTACAGCAATTGTTTTATTGCCAAAATGATCCTCAACCTGGCTCTGATCTAAGAAACATTTGTGAATGCCACTTTGCCCTTGCCCACCTGTTTTATGTTTCTCCTCCTCCCTTTATCTACCTTTTCCACACAACAAGACAATCCAAAGTGTAGGCCATTTAAGTGTCACCAGGTCTGCAAGGCTTGAAAAACTCTGCCAGTTAACATAAAACAAAATCACTGTCTGTTCCATGGAATCACATTTCTCTGCCCCAAAGAAAGCTGAGAGGAGAGGAAAGGTAGCTTTAGAGTGGGGGGCTTGAATGAGGACACTTTGTGAATGTAAATGGAAACTCTACATTCTTTGTTATTTTAACAGGCTGTGTCTGTTCTCCTTGAAAGAAATTGTATGAGAGAAGATTGGATTAAGTAGTTTTTATTTTATTTCAATGCACTTGTGCACTTTTACAAAGATCAACTTACTTAGCCATGTAATAAACTCTTGTTTTACAATAATGCTGGTGCATATTGTACCGCTGTAGGTATCTGCAAAGTAAGGAATCTGAGTTGGGAAACAAAACATGTTTCTTTGGTGAATGAAGCATATATCATTACCTTCATTCACTATGTCAGATATAACTTGAATCTTTGCAAGGCAATCAGAGCAATGCCAAAACAGCCAGTTAATCAGCTTTGAGCAGTTTGCACCTACTCAGATTACTTTCTAACTTTGCAATTTATTGTTTGATAGATTAGTGTTTATTCCTCCTCTTCTGTCTTATCAAAGAAATGTGGTAAAATTGTAACTTTCTTTGAGCTGAAAAAATTTTAATCTATTTTAGACATAATAATATCTACTTTTTAACAATCATATGTTTCTTCATCAAAGGAATTAGTGATTTTGCACAGCTGTAATCTACAGAAACAACTCTAATCACTTAAAATATGATGAAAATTAAACAACATTGTTATTGAGTTAAGGAAAAGCTATGTCTATTAAAGGACTCACTTAGGTGTTTTTTTTTTCCACTAAGTTCTAACATGCTCAATAAGACTTTTACTGTTTTAAAGCTTTCCTGTTTGCCTTGTATTTCTGGCTCCCTCTAAACTAGTTCTGGTAGAAACAGGCTGCTCAGTGACAAATTAATTTTACCAATGTGACGCACTGGCTTTAGAGTTTTACCAGTGTGATGCATTGGCTATAGAGTTTAATGAAGAAAGGTGGCTGCAAAACACCATAAATTACAGTGTTATAAATAAAATGTGAAATAAGAGAGCATTAGAGGAAAAGAAAATAATTTCAGGTTAAATATACGTCTACAGAAAATGAACAGGAGAATTAAGCTTGAAGTAAACTTTATGTATGTCCTATTTTAGAAGGATTGTTTCTGTTACTTAGCCTTTGTTCTGACCGCCCTTTTTTTTTCTCTTTAAAAATAAATGTATATCCTATGAAATTAGAAGCATCTACAGAATTTAAAACCTTTCCAGTAAACATGAAATTGAATTATATAATGGTTAATATTTGCCTTTGACAGAACAGAAAGTTGAAATCAAATTCAGTTTCACTGAAAATTTTCTGATCTGTCCAAATGAACGTTATCATACAAGAGGTTCATCATATCATTACCTCAGAAGGAGTTTCAGGATCAAATACGAATGTGAGAAATTCAAGGAAAAAAACAGACTGGTTTTGTTAGACAAAGGTGATGATGTTATTGTCAGAAAGAGAAAGGAGAAAAAAAAGGAAAAAGCTTACACATTAAGCTAAATGAACTTTAAGTTCATCTGGTATTCTAATAAACTGGAGTTTCTATGTAGAAGATAAACACAGATATTGAATGGAAATACATTATTTGATTTGTGGAAGAAATGAGTTTATAGGATCAAGATTATTCAAGACATTTACAAAGAATGAAATGATTAAATGCTCAAAAGGAGCAGTTTGATCTGTCTGAGATGCACTAGAAAAACAGAGTACTCTTACAAATAAATCTGTAAAATTATTCAAGCATTGTGCATAATTTGAAAAGTTTGCAAACTTTGAAGTAGTAGATATAAAAGATTCTATGGTTTAAAATGGATAAAATCCTAATCAGAAAGAAACAGAATTTCCATGATTTAGAATTTCCAAGAAGATATAGAACTGAAAACGTGAGCATATCTATTTCGGCATTTCTCCAGCATGTGCTATAGCTCTATTTCTTTACTTTCAGTCTGCAAAATTCTGTACCACTGTGTGCAAGTCAGTCCCCCAGACAACTACTGATTTCACAAAGCTCAGGTAATTTGCTAATAAATAACAAATTTCAACAACTGTTATACCACATCTGGTTAAATTTAAGATCATTCGTGCACTACATTTGAATTTTTAATTTTTCTGATGATTTCTGTTATATAAGAAATATAAAAATATAAATGAACAACAAATTTCAAAACGTATACATTAAGTTCGTATATAAATACATATAAAAATATTTAAAGAATATGTTAGATTTATGGGATGAAAAAAACTTTATAATGACATGAAATTTTAAAAGTCATTAGTGAATGAGAAACTTTTAACATATTTGATGGTTGAAGGTATTTCATTCATACAGCTTATATTTTTCTTTCTTTAAAAATACTTTGGTGATGAGATATAATGGAGATGGTACACATAGGAAATCTGTACAAGCAATTGTGACATAGATTATTTTTTTCCCCCAGTACTAGTCATGAGTGTTTTTTGTCCACTTGTGTTTCTATACATGTGTGTTCTGAGGGTGGGAATGCATATCCATGCCTTTTAAGATAAATCAATCTAGCCTCATACTATATTGAAACTGTTAAAACAGCAGATGTTGTCTTGAAGGATTGTCAGTGCTGTAGTAAGCAACTGTAACAGGTATGAAAAGTCACCATCTTGCCCCAAGAAACTGAGAGTAGAGAATTCTGGCACAGTCTACAGTAAATGTTATGGAAGAGAAAATCATGAACAAGTGAAAAAGATATACCTCGGTGGGAAAGCCCGCATAATAAAATTCTAGTTCACTGCAGAAACTCCTGAAAAACATGTTTAGAGGTTGCTCTTGCAGTGATGGCAATGCCACGGGTTCTCAGATATTGCCAGGCAAATGGATTGAATTTCACACATATAATCAATTTAATGTTATTTTTTTATTTTTTATTTGCACAAAGGAGATATGTTACTCAGGTTTATGGGTAAGTCTGTGTTAAGCGTGGCAATTTAGTTATCATAGCAGTGTAAGTGGTTTACAGTAAGTCAACTGTACAGTTACATAAACAGATCATGCCATTAAAAATATGTTAGTCTACCAGAAATGATCCAATGCTGAAGTTAGGGAGTGAAGTTGTAGCTTCCTTGGATCAGTAGTTTTACTGCTTACACCTTCCACTATCTATAATAAGAAAATATTAGCTTTGTTATCATTGCCTCAAGAATATCTCTTACAAATTACTGTGTACAAACAGCTTGATACTACCTCTTGATACTCTTTCAGGTACTAATAATGTCTCTCTGGATTTAGAAAAAACTCTGAGTTAAACAAACTGTCAGATTAAGTGAGAGAAATGAATTTTTCTTCATAGATCCATAGAATATCCTGATTTGGAAGAGACCCACAAGAATTGGAGTCCAGCTCATAGCACCATGAAGTACTACCTAAATATCAAACCACGTTTTCTTGTCCTCTACAGCATGAACCTAGCATGGGCTGAAGTTTAGCATGAGATTTATTTCATTTCTTTCTAATATGAAGTATGATTCACTTCTTAGGATCTTGCGCTTATTTCTTTTAACTAATTCCTTGTTGTAACATGAACCTAGAATGTTAGCATTATGCTTTGCCATCTTTGCTTTTTTTCTTGCAGTGCACCATCATTAATGTTGCTTTTGCTGACCATCTATTAACCTCGAGGTTGCACATGATGTGGAAGTGTGTATTTAATGGCTTATGTAGTTCTTTTCACTTTTCTTTCCACTTTTATGTATCAAAATTTTAGATGTGTTTTCACATATATGCACACCAAACAAAAATGTGTGTATTGTGTCTATTGAAAGGTAAACCAATAAACGGAATAATTATAGAAAAGACAATCTGATGTTTGTAGAGGAAAAAAAAGTTATTTCAAAGGTGGAAAACATCTTTTTTTTCTATAGGAGTCACTCTATAAGCTTGACATCTTTATATAGCCATCCTGCATCTTCATGAAATTTTTATTCAGCATCCACCTAAATTTTTCCTTTCTTTACACTAGCTTTAGAATGTGGCTGTTATTTTGTAACTAATATTAATACAATCGCAACAAGTAATCTGAAGCATTCTTTATGTGCAAACTTAAGATATAAATCTTTCTAAAGTAATTTCTAGAGACATTCTGTTATCAGATGATCATTTCTACATATTACTTGGTGATTTCAGTGAGAACTGTGTGCAATCAGCAGAGAAATCCCACCCAACTTCTTATTTCTTTCAGCACTACCATGTAGCATATTTCCAAAATAATTTATTTTTCAATTAAAGTCATTGAGAAGAACTGTGACTAACTGCAGCCAATCTATTGTTTGATAGCCTGTTCAGATGGCATTCAGTTCCATAGAGCCTGGGCAGGTGCTCCAGGGAATGTGAAGTTGCACGCAAAGACAAAAGGCTTGTTTTCATCTCATGTCCGCTGGTTTTCAGGACATTAGTGGTAGAAAGTCTATGAAGTGGTCGGCTGCCACTGTTCAGAGCAGTTCACAACTCTGCTTCAACTGTGGTCCACAAACAGCTTGCTCAGGCCCTAGCATTTATTGGGTTGAACCTGGATTGTTTACTGATTTGGCATACATGCAGTAGGAGTTTTGCCTGAATAAGTGCTTCAGGATTAGCCCTAGTATTAGGAATCTACATAATGAACTGTCACAAAGAAATGCTGGATTTGTCAGCCTTGCACAGCTGTACTTTGCATCAGTCAAACAATAAAACAGTCCCTGTTGCCTGGTATTTATGTACTGTATGATGCATACCTGCCAATTATAGCGCTTGCAAAAACATATATATGTGAGTGAAGTGGTCATAAGAGATTGCTGCAAATGGTGGTTAGTGGTGCACTCTCATAAAAGAGAAAAAATGCTGTTCCTCATGTATGCATTGATAACAATTTCTTCATGAATAAAATCAATCTTGATGCATGTGATTGTTACCTAAATCACAACTATTTACTTTAGGACTTTAGTAAGCTACTTTGTACTCCTAAGGCTTTTTAGTTTTGAGGAAAATAAAGCTAAAAGTTACTGGAAATTCCAAATTCATTTTCTGTATTGATTTCTGGACCAAAGTGTCCCTAGGTCCAGAGGAGATCTGACTTTTAGGAATGTTCCCATTTATGAAATGAAAATGCAGAACACCTGCGAATCGGGGGCAGTATTTTTACCTTTCTCTTCTATTCCAGCTCCCCTGGAAGGTTTGTGGCACCTGCTGTAAAAGAACTGTTTTATTGACGAAGAGGTGTAAACCCTGTAATTCTGCATTGCGTGTTGTGCAATGTGATTTGCTGAGTGATTTTTACCACTGAATATGAAAATATTTGCCCAACTGTCATTAAACAGGGTAGAAATAAAGACTCCAAGTTCACATACTGTTTCTTTGTCCTGTTTCACTTCATTTAAATGCAGAGGTAGGCTACTGTACGCAGCTGGTTTCTGGGCTGTCAAGGAACCTTACTCTAGAAAAATGTAAAATGTTTCATAACTTGACATTAAACGTGAAAAAAAAAGAGTGCCTTCATTGAGTTATTGCTAGTTTTTTGTTACTGCTTGCTTCATTGTACAGGTGCTTCTCTGTGCACAGCTGGCTTTCAGGCCCTGCCAAAACTAGCTGCAGAAAATAAAAATAATTTCCAGCTTTGCTTTAACAAAAACAACAACAACAAAAGCATTTATTTCCTTATGCTCTATATAACAGGTCCATACTGTCTCCATCACGGGAATCTGGCACATGAAAACTGCTGTCGGCTGGCAGCCAAGCATTTTGTGTACATTACTACTGCTGGTAACAGTTTTCATTGGCAGAGGTTTTATATTCACTTCAACTCAAAGCTAGAAGCAGATTTCTGTGACTTGTTTGTGTCTGACACTCTCTTCTGTATGTTATGTCCATTCTTCCCCTGTCAAGAATTCTAGTTCTTCTCCAATAAGCATCTATACTAACTTAGAAAACAAACTCCTACTTGCAGCAGCTCATGTCTGCTCAAAGTTACATTACTTTTACTACTACATCAAATACAAAGCAACTCCATGCTAAGGGGATTTTTTTGGTTGTTGTTTTACTTATCTGTTTCTTTAGTTACTGAAAAGAAATTTGGCTGATCATCCTGTCCAATTGGAATATGAACATCATGTGTCCAGATCACCTCAGCTAAACATAGAACTTTATGATCTGCACAAGGATAGATGAGGGAAAACCAAATGAACAAATCATTTTAGGGGAAAAAAAGTGAATGTCTTCAAACTACCTTGGCTCATTTTTGAGAAGAAATAATCCTTTATAATATTGAGACTGCTTTCTCCCTCTAGTGTCAAACCTGAGGCTTAGGTCCTTGTCAAGCAATACTGCCTCTACTCTATGAAGCTGGTAGATGTGTAGGAGTTTAGCACAAAGTTTTCAATATGGGAAAATACTTTCAATTCTAAAATTAGATCCCTCCTCCTTCAAAATGCATAACCGGTACACTTACAACATGACTTTCCATGTGCACTCCATGGTTGAAAGGCTATTTTTGTCAAATAGAAATTGTTGGAGACACATTGTGACAAAATCTAAAGGATGTTTAGTCACCCCTCTAACTTTTTTTTTTGCTTGGGGGGTGGAATTAGTTCTCCGCCTGAGGCTGTATGGAAATTCAAATTAAGTATATCTGTATGCCTTAAGATTAAGGGCTCAGGACCATTGTGAAAAAGGGAAGTGAGAAATATATAGTTGTATAAATGAATGATGAATATTCTGTGCCATGTAAAGATGACAAAATTCAGGATTTTATCTAAGCTTGTGCGCACATCTTAATGTTGATTAGTGAAGTATGGGGGATTTATATTGCTAACTTTTCTGAAACAAAAAAACTAGTTTTCTTTGTCACATAGACTTCATAATGGGAAGCATATTCTTCTGAGATAGGTACCCCCCCCTTTTTTTTTTTCTATTGCAAAAGAAACTACAAATGAGACATCTTCAAGAGATGTACTTTATGTCACATCTCTCAGCCATTTGCATCTAATACTTTCATATCTGCTACTTTTCCCAGCCAGCTTCTCTCACTTCCAGTTTCAAGCAAAGGACATGGGCACTCCTGGACTTCTCTGAAGCATCAATTCAATATTAGTGGGTTTCTGTACTACTAAGTGAAGAACCCAAGCTGGAGGAGTACAAGTCTGGGTGATGACGACTTCTGAAGAATTTATGTAATTGCTTACCCTTAGGTAACCTGGAAATTTCAGCTTCTACTTTCCCATTCCTATAAAGATTTACTCCTCCATTCTTTGCGTCACAATGGGATATTGGGAAGGATTTACATTTGCTTCCACTCTCACTGTCCATTCCTCCCCCGCGTCCCAAATTGGCCTGTCAAATGTAATTATGTATTAGGCAACTTTATGTCAGCTTACAGATATTTTAAACTCTTATCATTCTTTAGGATACAGCAGTACATCTTAACAAATCATTGGTAATCACACAAGTACTTTGATACCCAAATTAAGTCAGTAACTTGTAGAGCGAATACCAGCATCTAAAATACAAATAACTGATCAAACAGAGAAAACAGAGTCTTCCAGATGACCCTCCATAACTAACCATAAGCATATAAAGATATAAAGTGTTAATTTGTCATTTGACAATAAATAGAGATTTAATACAAAGTTAGCTAGAACTTTGGGTTTGTAAGATTTTACAACATATTAATATTGTTAAAGAGTGCATTAATGTGAGAAATTTTACCTCTAGATCTTGCTGCTTCTGAATGATAAAGTACTAGCCCAGGATTTTGTTACATGGAATTTGCTAATCCATTTTCAAAAACTCAGTTTACAGTGAATATACACAGTAATTTATCCCTAGAATAGCATAATTTCACAGCATTTACCCAAAGAATAAAATAATATATTTCTTCTATAAAAAGTCCACATATATTTTAAATATGTATGTGTGTGTATAAAAAAAAATATGTATATATATATATATATAAAGTTAAAACCAATGGAATGTCACATTTTTTTTTTTTCTAGAAATGCTTGGGAATTAAAGATTTGCATTACTGTTCTGTGTTTGCAGACTCTGAACAATCTTAAATTCAGACTGAATTTACAGACTCTAGACTGTAAACAAATATCATAACAGATTTTCCCTACTAAAGACATAAATGGCTAAGAAAATTAGTTACCTTTTAATCTTCAAATCAGAATGTTTAATTAGACATGAATATTGAAAATATACTTTTTGCTTTCACAACTTAAAATGAATGCTGCTGGTAAATAGTAACAGGCTTTTGCAGCAAAGTTAAACCAAGAAAGCTGTAATAGCTTTCTCCATTTAAATATCCTGTACATGACAACTAGTTAGCAGAGTTTATTGAAATCCATAAATCACGTTTCAGGGAAAATTTTACATTTAATCATTTCTTTTTCATCCTGGCATAAAAAAGGTAAATGTGACATATTAAGGAAATTTTAAAGCGATTTTGTTTGAAACTATTAATAAATGTTGATCTAGAGAAATTATCAGACACTCTTCAAATTGAAAGGCTTCATTAAAGTATATTGTAAGAAATCAAAATTCCATTTTTTCCTTTACCATGTTATTCAAATACTTTGGACACCTGATTTCAGTTCTCTGCTGAACAGTGTCCTCAGGGAAGTTTGTATCTCCTGTAAGGTATGGGTACAATCAGACTATTATATGCACCTGAAATAACTGAATAGAAAAATGTGTTCTGTGACATACACATCTTTGTTTCAACAAACACATGGGTAAAGGAAAACATGGACATACTACCTGTTTTCACTAATTATTAATTAGCTGTTGTTTCTGTGTTTTACTGGAGGACAAGAAAGTGGAAAATGAGAGCCACAATCTAAAGAACACCAAAATATTCTAAGTGCATAGAATAAAATAATACAATAAAATTCTTTATATACTACCCTTGACTTCAACATTAACCTGAGGAAGTGACTCAAATCCACTCACATCTTATTGGTGGCATTTTGTTATTGTTCCCAAACAGATATCCTACTCAAAATTATTTATTTTGGGGAAATCTATTTATATGTAGGAATCAATTCAAATTTCATTTAGCTAGAATGAGTCCAGGAGCTAGAACCCATCCCATTGCCTATGATAGGCATATTGTGAGAATGTCTGAATCACAATATGGTGATTCCTGTAAATCCAGTGAAATTATGAACAGAATAAAGATACAAAATAACATAAGATACAATAAAATTTCATTACAGTGATGTCCAACACACAAGCTTCTGTACCCATTCTTCCAGTAGGTGCAATGTTTACTGTCTTTGTTTCCTTTTTTTTTTTTTCTGAATGAACAAATCATTTCCCAAAAGCACATCTCTGACGTGTATAATCACCAAATATACAGAATGGTGTTGTATAATTAACAAATATACAAGATGGTGAGGTCAGATTGGTATCCAAAGATCATAAAGCTAGAAAGATTATCATGTTGGAAAAGGATAGTTGGAAATGACTGGAAAATGCTCACTGGTGTCATAGGCTTGCAAGAAAACTCCAAGAGGAGCAATCTCCAGAAAGAGATCCTTCCTCAGTGGCAGTCAGCCCTTAAATGGGGTCTAGGAGAGGTGGAGCCAGGCTCCACCCCTTCTGGTCACACAGGTGAATTGCCTTCACCTGTGCTCCCGCAGCTGACTCAGTGCTTGCCTCAGGTGATCAATCAGAGGTTCAGGCTGTGATTCAACAGTTCCCATACACTGACAAGAGTTGTAAAAACGACCCTAATGCCAGTGGAGACTCTTCACAGGATTTTTGTTTTTCACAGGATCACAACACAACTCAGTTTGGATTTGGGACTTTAAGGAACCTGAGGATATCTCTATGCCAGCATCTGCTTCAATGCAGGGGTATCTGGGAGGTCAGATTACTCAGGGCTTCATCTCATTCAATGTGGCCCTTATAATCCAACAAAGATTTTAGTCAGCTGGTTGCTCATCCAGACTGTACATACTAGCTTGGATAAAAAAACGCTCTGGGAGAAAAGAAGGAAAAAATTGGAATTCCTGGGCAAGTTCCCTACTCCCCAAACTACTGCTTTTGGAGTTAGAGACTGAGAAAAATCAGAGAGAAGTAACAGAATAATTTCTTCTTTTTGCTACATTTCCAAGTGATGTTAGCATTTGGGATGTTGCCCAAAACTGCTCAGGAAATGTATTTTAGACTTTGAACCAGCAGTTTTAGAAGGAGGAACACAGAGGTTCTGTGCCTCAGGCCAGCAATGCACGTGCCAGGCTTGGCCATGCTCCATTTTGTCAGATAAAGGAAACCTCTGGGTGTGCGCAGTGACAGATCCCTTAGCACCTGGGAAGCTTGTGTCAAAATACAAACAGCTTGGACTGTCTTTGGATTTGGCAGTGGTTCAGGTGCTCATTCTAGGTTTTAAATAATATCACGACTTATCTCATTTTTGGTGTCAAAATTGTGTGGATAGAGTTTGCTTGCGGTCCATTAAACATCCTCGTAGAATGTTGATGGACTAAGGGAAGTAAGGGAAGCTAGTCAGAGTGCTATCTGCTGAATTCAGATTAAGATTTTCAGACCATTTTATAATAGAAGATTTCTAGCTAAATTCTTATCAAGATGTTTAACTTCAGGCACTAGTATTTAAAATTAATTTTTTGGTCTGGAGCTGTAAACAGGCTCAGTTATAAACAGCATTATCTTGTTCAAGTGCTGCAAAGCAGAAAGGAAACAATACTTATCAGAAGGGAGAACTAAGCCATGACTGTGTCTTCTTGCAGAGCAGAAACTTCCCATTGAGAATGCTGTAATTAAAGAAATTCCATTACACAGACAGTGAGTATGAAATTTCTATGTGAAAATCTCAAAGCTGTTGATCAATTGGGCTCTATTTCATACATATTTATATGTATGAAATACATATACTTATTTTTGAAAAGCTCTTAAAATATTCAACATAAACAAAGAAACCATGCTTTGGCTTTCAATCCTGAATGATTGTACAAAAAGGAAAAAGGAGACTTTTGCTTTATGCATCTTACTCATACATAGATACATATTACATGGGATTATGCTTACACTAGAGTTTATAAAAGAGTTCATTTGCATGCTAAGCCTCAATAATCAATGAAATCCAATGTATTAAAAATGTTATCTCAATAATATTTGCATGTGTTTATACTAGGAGGCTGGTCGGGCAGTAACATACAGTGGGCCATATACTGAAATGCTATAATACTCAGGATTAGCTTTACAGCAGCTGACAATTCAAGCTAATATTCAGGATGTGTGAAATCCTTAGTGCATGGAAAATCAATAGTAAAATTTTCCGTGATTAGATGACTTCCTTGATCTGAAGGCTGATATCACTGGAGCTGGAAACCTTCCTTTCCTTCCCTCAATTTCTTAATTGATTCAAATGTATTTATTTCAGTTGGACATTATATTAGGCTGTATACTAGCTATTTTTTGAGGTAATCTTAGAAAATTTGTTTACAAAATAACAAGTAACTTTTTTTTCTATTTGTTCAGAAGTTTGATCTTTCACTGACTACTAGCCTTAATCACAAATTTATTGTGTTTGAATGAGTTAGTTCAATTGACAAAGCAAGAAAATAATATGTTATTATATTCCTTCAGTGTTGAAGTTAAGAAAATAATGATATTTGTACTATTTAACAAGTAGAAGTCTCAGAAAGACAATTAATGCTTAATTTGTCTGTATAATGTCAGGCAAAATGGTATTGCTGGATAAAGGATTTTAGATTTAGCACATACTCTATATGACCGTGTCCAAAACACACAGAACTTTGATGTCTCATTTATTTGATACTTGTTTATCAACAATTCTTTTTATTGTCTTAATTGAAGGGAGTGTTCAGCTTTATGAAAGAAGATATACTACTACTGTGATGACAGTAATTAAGTATATATTATAAAAGAAGCTATTTATGAAATGACTGTGAAGAGGAAAGGGATCTGGTGGTGTTGGTTGATGCTCAGCTGAACATGAGCTGCCAGTGTGCCCAGGTAGCCAAGAGGGCCAATGCCATCCTGGCCTGCATTAGAAATAGTGTGGCCAGCAGGAGCGGGGAGGTAATAATTCCCATGTACTTAGCATGGGTGAGGCTGCACCTCGAGTATTGTGTTCAGTTTTGGGCCCCTCTCTACAAGAAAGAAATTGAGGCCCTGGAACATGTCCAGAGAAGGGCAATGAAACTGGTGAGGGGCCTGGAGCACAAGTCTTCTGAGGAGCATCTGAGGGAGCTGGGATTGTTTAGTCTGGAGGAGGCTCAGGGGAGACCTCATTGCACTCTATAACCTCCTGAAGGGAGGTTGTGATGAGGAGGGGTTTGGCCTCTTCTCCCAGGCAACAAACAGGATCCGAGGAAATGGCTGCAAGTTGTACTAGAGGAGGTTTAGATTAGACATAAGGAAAAACTTTTTCTCTCAGAAAGTGGTCAGGTACTGGAATGGCCTGCTCAGGGAGTTGGTGGAGTCGCCATCCCTGGCAGTGTTCAAGAGGCGTCTGGATGAAGAGCTACGAGATATGGTGTAGTGGCTTGTGGTAGCAATGGTAATGGGAGGACGGTTGGACTAGATGATCTTGTAGGTCCTTTCCAACCTTGTGATTCTATGATTCTGCAATTCTATGATAATGCTGTCTTCACATTCCAGTATTTCTGTTTCAACTAATTTTGTAATATATTTTTTTTATTTCTCTGAGGATTTAGGAATGTTCAAGAACCACTTTATTTCAGAATAATGTAACTAGAACATTTCCCATTTTCTTTGAAAGAAAATATTCAGAAAAATATTGTAAGAGTGACCGAAACACATTCTTTCTAGAATAACTATGCTTAGATTTGTCATTTTTCAGTAAAATTCTGGCTTCTTTTCATGATAATAACTCATAGTATGTAACATCAATCTTGCTTCCCTCTTCTCTTTTCCCTATACCCCCACAACCCCAATGATATTTGATTCAAAAGAAATAGTTAACATTTCATTCCTAAAGTATGAAAAGGATTTTTTTTCCAGCTTGGTGGGTAACATGCTTTCTAATTTTTCTCTTAATTTCTAAGAACATGCAAGGGAAACTGAAACTACAAGAATTTTTGATACATGATACATGCCATAAATCTTGGAAATTTTTGATTTACTGTCAAATAAAAGCCTAATCTATGACAAGCATTAAGAAAGTCTGAAAGGACAGCTACTTTTATGGGTTATAATAAGCACTTGGTTTTGAATGGCGGAAGAAATTAATTCAATTGAAAATGAAAAAAAAAGTTTAGTTTATTACAATTATTTTGGTTTTATGTATGCAAAAACTGGGAGAAAGAATACATCATTCACTGATGACATTTGCTAGGAAACAGATTTTGGGAGAAACAGAAGACTGTTAGATCTTTTCAAATTCATTAGGCTCATAGGATTCGGAACTACTTTTAGTGGTAGATTAAACACATTAGAAAGAAAAGGTGGGCACTCTTCTGAAGGGGAATATACCTTTGTCAGTTATGTCTAGTTTAGAAATATTGAACAATGTTATTAAAATTCTTTGGAAGAAAGTTTAAGAGCAGTTAAAAACATAAATTGCATTCTGAGATATATAAAATATTTAATTTTGGCAGCTATCTAATAACACCTGTACTTAGAGCTGTAGAACAGTTTCCATTAAAACTCCCTGTTTTCTCATCACTCTCCTAAAAATGCAAACTTGGGTTGAATTCTTGATCCTGTCTGAAATATTTTTTTCAGTATCAGTCATTTTTTATAGGTGCTGACCTTTTCCTCATTTCCCCAAATGCCAGCAATTTACAGGAGGATTACAATTATTTTCAGCAAATCTAACTTTATCTATAGGAAGGAAAAAGTGACTTTAATGAATTAATTTTCCACTCTACCTCTTCAAAATTCTTCAATATTTTATGTATGGTTATTTAAACTTTCACAACTTGAAGTGAAAGATAGATTTTTACATGAAAAATAAGAATGTAGTATCATAAAATCATAGAATCATAGAATGACTTGGGTTGGAGGGGACCTTAAAGACCATCTAGTTCCAACCCTTCTGCATGGGCAGGGCTGCCACTCACTAGATCAGGCTGCCCAGGGCCCCATTCAACCTGGCCTTGAGTGCCTCCAGAGATGGGACATTCACAACTTCTGTGGGCAGCTTATGCCAGGACCTCACCATCCTCTGAGTAAAAAACTTCCTCCTAACATCTAACTTAAATCTACTCTCTTTTAGTTTAACGCCATTTCCTCTTGTGCTATCACTGTCAGACTGTGTAAAAAGTCAGTCCCCCTCGTGGTTATATACTCCCTTCAAGTATTGAAAGGCCACAATAGGGTCTCCCTGGAGCCTTCTCCTCTCCAAGCTGGACAAACCCAAACTCCTCAACCTGTCTTCATTGGAGAGGTGCTTGAGCCCTTTAATCATCTTCATGGCCCTCCTCTGGACCTACTCCAACATCCCCATATCTCTCCTGTACTGTCTTGGACATAGTAATCCAGATGGGACCTCATGAGGGCAGAGTAGAGGGACACAATCACCTCCCTTATCCTGCTTGCTATCTCTCATTTGAAGCAGTCGAGGATACTATTGTCATGAGCTCCCATGGAAGTAGTCTCCAATCTAGGTATAGGAATACTGTATTTTGGTTTTTTTTGAGCTCTGAACTTCTGAGTTGTACATTTTTTCCCAGATCTGCTTAATTATGTGCCATTGGAACAACACTGTTATGGCAACTGAGGCACTGAAAAGGAGAGATGCTAGTTCTCTCAGAACTATTACAGAGCTTGTCATACAAGTTTAGAGAAAGAAAACAAAGGTGTGCAGTGAATGAGAGGATGGCACTGCAAATAAGGCAAAATTTGATGAGTTGGATTTTAGCTCATCTTTGACATTCTCTATAATACCGTGCAAAACAATTTAAATAGTCTAATGGAAGTTAGGACCGTTTCAACACATACAGTGCTAATTAATAATGTCTATACTGAAGAATTAAGTCAAGCACTTCCAACTAGTTACACAAAGTTGTGAGCATGCAGCCTAGCCATTCTGCGATTTTGCTTAGAATGCATGTAACCATTCTTAAAAACCTCTAATGAAGAAAATGTGAAGCATCTCCATGTAAAGGTAGTTCACCTTGAAATACTCTTATTCCAGGAAGCTTTTGTTTTAGCATTTTGACCTGCTTATTTCCTCCTGAAAATTAAGTTAATTTCATTTACCAGAATATTTATTCTTTGATTGGAAAGCTATTTATCATATTCCCGCTTTAGTCTTTTCTTTATGTATCTAACTGGCAAATCAGTTTTGTGCTTTTCTTTCATCATTTTGATGTTCTGTTATTACCATTGATGCCATTGTTATGTGTACCTTTTTTTTCATATAAGATCTTCTTAAAATGATTAAATGGTTAATAGAAATGGACTATAGAAGTTGATTTGACAGTGCTAAGAATAATGAACTGCCTGTTACTTTAGTAATTTTACTAATAATCTGTCAAATTCTGTTTTTGTTTTTTTTTTTCAGTGGCATTATCATATGGTCAAATGTGGGGCTTTTGATATGCTACAGGTTTCAGGTCTTCTTCTCAGTACAGAAGTTCTTATTTGTGTATGTATTTGACTATTTGTCTTTTCTGTAATTTTTTTGATATTTATTTATATTTTTGATATTTATTCCTACAGTTGAGATTTTCTGAATTGTAATATTGCTCAGTATTCTGTGTCTCTGTCTCTTCGTTTATGCTATCGTTTAAATTCCTAATGAAAGTATTGACTGGTCATGCAAACTTCAGCGTGGCCTCTCTCACGCTACCCTCTGATTTTGACAGCTTCCTTCTCCATTGTTTGAAATTAAATCTGACATTCTGGAAGATAATAATTAATAGCATGGGAATAGTGCTATTTGTTTACAAATTCCAAAGTAATCTTTATTTGACATTACTGATTGCTTATACCTCTGCCCCTCATACTTTTTCTACTATTTCCTGTAAAGGACATTCAGGTCACATTAGATGTTAAATATCTGAAATATCTCTTTTATTTGATGCTTATTAACAGATATAAAGTAGGAATCAAAGTAGCTTATTAAGATAATTTCTAAATAAAGTAAGAGATTTAAATGAATCTAAATTTTCTTTATCGTCTTCCTTCATCATTGAATTTCTAGAGTTTTTTTATCCCTACCATTTTTTCTCTTTTCTATTATGCTTCTTAATCACTCTGATTTTATATGCATTTTCTGTGAACTGCTCCCTAACATTTATTCTAGCTGTGTCTTTTATTTCCCATGATGTTGATTATTTTTAGATTTCTTTTATATAATCACAATGATTTTTTATCATGCTTGTTATCCCTCTTGTATGTGAAAACAATTACTCTTTGCTAATTTTTAATATAGGTTATTTCAATACGATTCACTGCTGTAAAACCCAATTTCTTTTTTTGTTCTGTTTTCATTTTTTTTTTTGTTTGTTTGTTTTTCTTTTGGGTGGGGGAGGAGGTATTAATTTCATTATTTATTTCCTGCTATGTTTCCTTCTGTCTGCACATCCTCATTCAGGTTCTGCCTATCAGCTAGAAATGAATTTAAAGAAACCAGTCATAAGATCTTGAAACTATACTGTATACATCCATTCATTGCTTGTGTCAAGATTCCTATTCTGCAATTATGATAAGTGTGATGTGTCCAGTTCTGTTAGCTCATGTACAAGGATACTCAGACATAACAGAAAGAGTCCAACAAATGTTGGCAAGGAGACCGGACCATTTCTCCTCTGAGGAACATTTGAGAGCTAGGACTATTCAGTCTAGAGAAAGAAGGCTCAGAGGTGATCTCACCAGTTTATAAAAATATGTGAAGGCAATGTTCAAAGAGGATGGGGTGGTGTCCAATGCCAGGACAAGATGCAATGGGCACAGACTGGAACATAACAGGTCCCATCTTAACAACAGGGAACACTTTATTGTGTAGATGACTCTGGGCCTAGGTTGCCCCTGAAGGCTGTAGAGTCTCCTCCTTGGAGGTCTTCAAAAGCCATTGCAGTCTCAATCATCTATGTTTAAGGAAAAGTCTGTCTTAAAAGAAGAATTTGAACACTGGAAGTATTTCTTAGGATCATACACAAGCAATGAAGTTTTCATTTTGTGAGATTTTGTCAGCCTTTCACAGTGAATGGTCTCATGTTTCCTTAGGGAAAAACAGAATATGGTAAGGAAACTATGGACTGCATTGTAATGCACGTATATGAAGAAGTTAATAAAAGTTTCACAGACTTTACTTTTTTTCCATAATTGGCATTGTTACATTAACTTTTAGTATGTATTTTATGTGTAGCAGAATATATATTATAAAAAAATTAATAGGACATCAAAGGAGAAAAGGAAGTAAAAAGCAACAAACAGAGGGCATAGAAAAGTCAGGAAGTAAAGGTTTCAGGTGTAATCTCTTTGTTCATGTAATAATTTTTCAAGGTCAACAAAAGAGTTAGCAGAAACAATTTCATAAAGGGTCAAGGCAAGAACTCCCAGGGAGGAAATGCAGCCATTTTTCACGAGGAATGGCACAGGATAGATGAAGATATTTTCTCCCATTAGATGCTTTTGCTCAGGATGCATTCTTTCTTTAACCTGCTGCTCTATAAATGGGTCTTTTCCAATAGTAATAAAAATCAATACAAAGCCCATTTAAAATGCAAAATACTGAAGATTAATGAATTCTTAGCTGTATAATTTTTTTTAGCAAAGAAAGACATAGAGACATTCTGTCTCCACGCAGAGACACAGAAATTTTGTGTGAGGCCAGGTTGCTGTTCACATTGTTGTTAAATAGATGGGAAGAAATTCCATTTTTCTTTTTTCTCTTGTGAGAAGGAAGGTATTTGTATGGGTTCACTGTCACTTCAAAGCTACTGGCATCTATAGGTAGGTGATTTTTTTTTCCCTCTGAGATCTCAGGGTTTAACCAGCCTATTTTTTTTTTTCCAAAGATACCATTATCAATTATTATTATTATAGTGTTATGTTGGAGCTAAGCTGTAGTTGCAGTTGAAGCACTGTTGGGTTTGTGTTAGCAAAACTTGTGATCAGAAGTGATACCTTTCTCCTAAAATAAATTGTGTAAGTAGAACCGAAAGAGGGCGAAGTGACTTGCTCAAAGTTATACATCAGATGAGAGATAAACTAGGACCAGGATCTTCTCCACTGATTCCACTGGACAAATGAAGGGTTTTTTTTTTGAGAATTCTTGCTTTTCAGTCGGAAAGTAAACTCTTAGACAGTGCTACTGCAGTACTCTGACTCAGAGATTTTGTCTCCTTTAAACATAATTTTCCTCCAAACATAAGTGATATTGGTCAAAAGCTTTAAAATATCTCTAGCAAGGAGAAAAAGGTTGGAGAAGAAATTATTTAAAACAGAAAGGACTTAATTATACACAGTGGAGGGGGACAAGAGCCACATTCAAAGTGAGTATATTCTTCTCTGGATGTGTAGGTGTAAATCCCTCATGTATATTAAAAATGATCACTTACAAAAAGATTTTACATATATTAATGGACTTACTTCCAATCTATTTCTGCTTGTCAGATGTGTCACCTCATATCCTTTGAGTACAAGAATGGCAACACTCTATTTGCTTTTGACAAGTGAACTAAAATGGAAATCAAGGTATTTCAATGCAGGTTTTTCAAAGGGATTTACCATTTCAACTGGAACAGGGATAGAAAGTTTCTGATACTCACAATGATCACCTCATATCAGGAGACAATTTGTAATCAGTGATAGACGCACAAAGTTCCCGATAATGTTATAAACGTAAGTTATGTTTTAATTGACGCTGATTCTTTTGCTTCCTGAAAGATTATAATGAAGAAGTATAATTGTCCATAGTCTCAAGTACAGAAAAAATTCTTTCTTGGGATCCTCATTCTGTCCTGTCTTTATTTGCCTGATTATTACACTGTAATTTTTTCCCCTGAATGACGACTTTATTCTTTCTTCTACTTTTGCTGCTATCAAAACTGATAGAGGTGGTAGTAATTTGGACATGTACTAGCACTACAGCAGATGCTGCATGAGATAGTGAAAGATTTCTTCTTGTCTGACCAAAGCACCTAAGAAAGATACCTGAAGCCAAATAAGATTTCCTCGTTTAGGGACTGTAATGCTGTTACCTATCATCTCTTAGGCCTAATGTTTTTAAACTTCAGTGCTGCTATTGTACTTACGCAGATGTTCTGATTGGTGCATCATCCAATTGCTGATATGATTCTTGCACGCACTGTGTATTCACAAATGATGTGATATGTTCTTTTAAAACAGGTGCACAACTCTTGTGTCTTTAATACGTGTCATCACATTTGAGTAGCAAAGATTTCTATACTTTATCAGCAAACAGTTTGTAGTCTGTGAACAAAATTGCTCATGGAACAGCACTTCAGAATGTGTTGGAAATGAATATGTATGTTACATGAATCTTCAGATCAGTTTTTCATATTAATAACTCTTTATGGTATAGCTTAACGTTAATTAAAGTAACTGTGTAAGAATGAAGATAATATAAAAAGCGTGATGATATTTTAGATCCTTTACATGTAGATCCCCCTACATGTATGTAGATAGAGAAAACCTGCACTCAAATAAAACATATTTAATCAAAACAAAATGTGCATTCTTATTGCAAAATATGAGGAAATGAATTTTTTGATGTTTACTGTTTCAGGACATGGCTGGTGACGTAAGTTACAATAATTGAACTTCAGTCTCTTGAATTGTATGTAAAAACTGCTATAATAACAAATAATAAAATTTTACTTATTCTGAAGAGTGAAAGAGTTATGGACAGTAAAGAGAAAATTCTATCCCTTCCCCTGTTCTATCTGTACAAAAGACAGAATTTTAATAGAAATCACATCAGCCTGTGGAATGCAATGTTGATACAGACACTTTGTGAACTTTTGAAATAAATAATGTCAATTTTGAAAATAATAGACAACTTAAAAGACTTTTTGTAAAAGGCAAGTTTGGGAAAAAAAAAGAAGCTGATGCAAAAGGAAATGGTTCTGAAATTTGAACAAAGATGGTGATGTCAGGTATGAAGTCAGCTCTAGACTGTGACACTCCAAACAATGACATAGGAAAATGGCGGTGGTGGCCATGGAAGACACTTGATCAGTTGTAATGTTACAACCAAGGAGTTCAATGATCTTTCAACTATCATAGTACGGAGAAAGAAAAGTCACAACAAACCCAATGTTTATAATTAAGAATAAAGTGCTTTCTTTGAAGAAAGATAATAATTAGCAGAAGCATGAGTAAGTTCTGCTACGTCACTCCCCAAAAACTCAGTCCCCAAAACTCAGTCCCCACCAAGTACTGATCAGTATACACTTGTTCATTTCATGAGTTCAGTAATTTCAGTTAGGCTAACTTAATGTGACTCAGGATTTCCACTAAGATCTTAGAACTGTGCCCTTCCTGGGAAGGAAAATTCAAATAATTGCTATATTAAAAATCTTAAGAAGTAAATAAAAATGTTGCAATATAAAAATACATTGTGTTAGTATTCCGTAAGTGACAGAAATCACATGTCCTGTCACATTAAGCAGTACTATATATATAGTATATACTTACTAAGTTGGAGATAAAAGCTATACTTAGCATGGGCTTTGCTCAGATAAAGAGCAGTAAGTTAATGGTTATTTTTTGCAAGATTTGTGCAGAGTTTCTGGCAAAAACTTTTAGATTTTGATTGTGAATAATGCATATTTTTTAACTTATTTTCTTTAACCTTTAAAGCACAATATACTTAACAAATCTGAATCATTTGTATATTTGGAAATTACTTATTTTACAAATTAGACCTCTATTCTATAAGAAAGATTTGTCAATCTGCTGAATGGATTAGTTATTCTGCTACTAAACTATACAGAAAGTAGCTATTGGATTCCAAGAATTTAAGCTTAAAACACAGACACCCCAGATCTCCAGAGAATCTATATATTCAGCAAGTAATTTCTAATAGAAAGGAATTGAAATGATCAATGACTACAGTATGCTATAGAAAGAAGGCACATTTGATGGAGAAAACACAGTAAACAAGTGATTCCGTGGGTCTGTTAAGTCCAAGTCAGGCTGCTCTGTCTTTGAGGTGTGTCATTAATTCAGAATATGTACAGTTTGAAATGCCAAATTATCATAACCTAGTGAATGACATACTAGCTAGCTCTGAAGATAGCTTACAATCTTCTGCAATCCTCTTCCACAACATTTAAAACTGTACTCGTCTGAAATCTGTATTATATTTAGTTAACTTTTCACACATTGTTTAGTTTATGGAATTAAAATCCATCATATTTTTACTATCTTTTTTTCAAATACCATATTTATAGCGCAGGGAATTGTGTTTTATTAAAGGCAGTTGCATAATGCATTAATTTTTAACGGCCTAGCGTCATCTGTAGTAAAACGGATAAAACTTTGAATTAAATTTGTATTCAGGAACAAAAGTTTAGTTTGATTCCTCTGTTCTTAAAATTTTTCAAAACCGATTTTAAAGGCTGATTAGTACAATTCATATTTCATGTCAGTGTACAGATCTGTGTAAATCTGACTGTAATCACGCATGTTTCCTAATTATCCTTTGTCATGATTAGCACAGGGATACCTTCCATCATAAAGTGTCAGTAGTTAACATTATCTTTCTGATGAACAGCCAGGGGTCAAGACAAATTAGATTAATCTGGATGCAGAAGGTCTGAAGTACCTTTAGACAGGATATTCTGACACTTTCCAAGTGAGGAAACAAGAAGCAGAAAAAAAAGGTCAATGGGATCTTTGGAAAAGACCATTCTTAACCTTCTAGATGGCACAATGGAGAGCTTCAGTTAATTTAAAACTCAATAGCTGTGTTATTTGTTGTTGTTTTTTATCTATTTTTTATTTATTTCCCTTATGAAACATAGTTGCCAAATATGGATTTGGACAGTCTTAAAACATAACTATTTTCTCAGCTATGGAATTTTGTCTGATGGAAATATGGATCCAGGAAATTCACTACAGCCATATCCCTAAAAGAAAGGGCCTCGGATTGAGTCTAAATACACTGCCAATGTGTAGCTATATACTGCCTCCAAGCTGCAGCAGTTTTTCTACTGGTGCCTATAGGTGACATACAAGAGAATCACGTAACATGCAGGATACAAGTGTCCAGAAATCCAATGACCTTTTCCCACTGATTTTTTTTCCCTTCTCTAAAAGGGTAAACTGTGGTCTGCAAGTCACTTTTCAAAGATAAGCATGTGTGAAGCTGACAGTATAATTCTGCCTTTAATAAACAGAATTTATAGTGTAAGCTGTTCCACAAGCCATGATAAACAAGATAATTGGACATTATTCCATATTGTAATACAGACGGCCAAAATTATACCATTTAAGACATTTAAGAGGATCTGTTTGACTTCTTAAAAATACACTTTTGCATTAATGAAATTCAGTCAAAGTATATACTTTTCTTCAATGACAAAGGTATTTTGAGAAATCTGTCAATTATCATTCTAAATGTGTCTTTGTAAGCCAATTTATATTGACAAGAATACTGAAGTATAAATCAAAGATTAACTTGACTTGTAATGGTATTGAGAATTCTTATACAAAATGTAGTCTTATTCATTGCTTACTAAAGCTTTTGTCATATGCACAAAAATCAATTTTCAGTCATGTAATATTCAGTATACTACATATTTACTATTTTGTCAATACAAAAGGGAAAGGCATAAATGGAAAATAAAATATTGATACAATCATTTGCAGAGCCTGTGAAATCTGATGCGTGTATGTGCAGTAAAATGTACATTTATATATAAAAGAACAAAAACCACTGTATTATAAGTCAAGATTAAGAAATACTCCCAGTTTTGCTATACTTCTCCTTTCCTGGTATTTTAAAAGCCTGATGATCTAAGAGCACACACATTTACTTATCTTTCAAAGACATAATCACACTGTCATCCATTTCAGTACCACAAAAGATGGATAGCTTAACATGGACTTAAAATGGGTTCATTAATTATCAAAAAGATAAG
Source organism: Pavo muticus (assembly GCA_016647715.1). Lineage (NCBI taxonomy): Eukaryota > Metazoa > Chordata > Aves > Galliformes > Phasianidae > Pavo > Pavo muticus. The sequence goes on along the minus strand of JACDJE010000084.1, from coordinate 2,670,619 downwards.
TGTTTCATCAGGTATATACAGCAGATAATATTTATCTTTTCTCATAGAAAAAAGAGATTAAAGTAATTCTTACACACATACTGGAAAAGAAAAAGGCTGTACCACTGAAAGTTTCATAAAGTGACGCTAGATAATGCACTATGCCACTAAAGACAACCTTACACAAACACAACCGCAGATGCCTTTCATCACATTCAACTTTGGCAGCTAAATTCCAGAATGAAGCCATATAGTCCAACTTTAACTATTTCATAAACTTCCTTTTAATTTTTTTTTTAATTTAGTGATTATGATACAGACATTGCTTTTTAAAAGTTACTGTTTCTGATGCAGTATTTGATGACTCCTTGATAGCTATAAATTGTTTTATTATTTCTGTAACACGGTGAAACATGAAAATAACTGTGATAATTTCTGAAAAGAAATATCTAGTTCTTCTAGGTATTAGTGGTGAAACAGATTTCTGATGTGACGAAGTATTACTATACTGCTGTCAGAAAAGAAACTCTGAGAAAGGGATCTGGTCCAGAACAAGATTAACAGGAAAACAAAAAGCCTCTTGAGAAATAGGTACTTAAAAATGTAATGTCACAAATGGGAGGATATAAATTACCTTTTAAGTTGTCTTTTTAAAACTGGTAATTCATTTTAAATCTTTCCTCAGAACAAGGCTCCCAAAGTGAGATTTTCCAGCTGCAATTATCAGTAAATGAGAAAAATCACTAAATAAGAGAAATAATTTCTCAGCTATAATTCTCCAAAGACTGTGCATTATGTTAGTAAAGATGTCCTTTCACAGAACACATTACCCTGTATTTTTATTGGAAATCTTGGAGAAATATTAGGCTGCCTAGATAGTGGAAAAAAAAAACCAAAAAAACATTTGTAGTACACAGTTTATTTGCAAAAGCAGCATTCATTCAGTGGTCACTTTCAGTCTGTTATACATACAGAATGTAAAAGTTGTACCTGTCACAACCTTCTTTTCAATCAAAAATGTGCAGCAAGAATAGAAACATATTATTCTTAAAAATATCCCAAGTCAAAAACTCAAAACAATCCCTTTCCATCCCTTCAACTATAGTGAGAAATCCGGGGTGGGGAGGAAAGCAGTATTTAGAAATAATACCATATATGGCTTTCAGATTTGGGCTTGATCCAAAGGCAGCAGTGAAAATCCCATTAGCTTGCTCATATTCTTACTATCAATCAGTGAATCTGTTTGCAATATTGCTTATAATTTACTACATGTTGCAAAACTAAATTTTTACGTAATTTTCCTTAAAGTAAAATTGAAACAGAAAAGAACAGTTGATTTACTTACAAATACATACACTTTCAGAATATAACAGCTGCAAAAACAAATTTAGCCAAGAAGGCATTTCCAAAAATATAATTATAAACATTAATAATAAAAAAAACATGTTTTGCAAAGATTTAGTGATCCTGAGTAGTACATCCTGCTATACATTTAACAAGAAAATGCTTCAGGAGATCAGAACACTCAAAAAAATACATTACATTACTGGTGAGGTATTGAAGGACGTTTTGCTAGTTAGGTGAAAATACAAGTAATTAGAATTCTGAATGGAATGCTATTAAGAAGTTGTACCAATTTTGCATTTTGTCCTATTTAGTTGGACTTTTTTGGAAGAATTATGGCTTGTTATTCATCGTCATTATTGATTCATCCAAGCGACTTATGGACACTGATAAAGAGATCTAAGGAATCTTAATGGCAAAAATGCCTGGAATGATGCTGAAGCTAGCATAGGTCAGTGATTTTTAGTATCAGAAAATTCTTGAAAGAATTTTCGTGACAGTTTGCATTTCCATAGCATAAAAGGAACATTTTAATAGCACACAAAATTTTAAAATGATATTCTAAGGGAAACAAACACAGTTTAGGTCAGGCCTGCTCTTCCTTAAGATAAAGAACTGGACTGAGCATTTAAAGATATATATAACAAAAAATAAAACACATTCAAAACGCGCAAGCTTATTTAAGTCTAAATGCTAATATTTTCTCATTAAAGGATTAATTAGACATATGAAGAAGTACAAATGCATTAATGTTTAACTCCTGAGCATGTAAAAAGAATTCTCAATATTTACCTTAAGGTCTGTATATGTTCCTTTAAATACATGAAGTACACAGAATTAAGAGTCTAAAATGCAAAAGTATGATACTGCCTGAGACTCATCCATAAAAAAATATCACTGAAATTTGAACTGGTTAAAAATGTACTAGTCTGAACATAACAGAGCATATTTTAATTGTTTTTTTTTTTCCATGATAATTTGGTACTTAGTAGTCAATTTATTTTAAGCATGGATAACTGCAAATCATTTTTTTAAACTAAAGTTAAATTCAAAACAGCTGCAAACACTGAAGCATGAAGCTTTCAAACTGATATATTATTGTGTTTTAAATGACACATCTTCTTCATATCTCATACGTACACGCTATATTCAACAACATAACATTTCAATACTGTGAATACTTAATGAATCTGGATGCTATTTCAGGAAAATGCCAATGACATTCTTACACACCGAATATACCTTTGCAGTCCAAACAGAAAAATAACGTAAAAATCAGAAGTAGATTCAGTAAGCAGATATTACGAAGAAGGTAGGGTAAATGACAGTCTATTTTGTACACTGTACTCGAGATTAGATTTGGCACCTACCCTTATGCTAATGAACACCTAATTAGAGACACCTCCTATTCAACAAACTGCTCTCTTATCATCAGTTAGATTACCTGACAAGCCCTTTCACTCCAGTTCTGGCCCACCAAGAATCTTCATTTTTTCTCTCATCTTCTTTTCTGTAAGAGAACTGATCCCGCTTAATCCCTGGAATAATGTAGCTTCTCTTGTGGAAGAGCTGGTTTCCCTCTTCCCCTTTTTACATCAAGCTAATGGAGCCAGTAGGTATTCTATTGATCTTTCTCTATGTGGTTTCCTCAAGGATTTGACAGACTTCCTTACAGGTTAAACATCCAGGCTTTCTGAAGTGGCTATAAAGCTTTGTTTTTGATTTTTTCAAACTTTTTTTTTTTTCTCAAAACCTTGCTCATTCGTAATCTTTAAAAGCTCAGTTGATGCCATGCAGAGTACAGGCTTATTTCTTTGCTGAACTAATCTAGACACTGTCTAGTGTTGAGTACAGTTGTCTGATTCAAATCTTCTGTTACAAAGCAGATGACATCTAGCTGGATGTCATGAGAAGAGACTAACAATGACAATTCACTTATCCCTTAGAAAGAATCAATTCTCCCACAATGCATCTGTCAGAGAACTCTCACTCAGTAAAAGCAATTTTTCTAGCTGTCTGACACTGTAATTGCTCTTAAATTTTCAATGAACGTTTTACAAGAACTCCCCTGAACCATGATGAAAAACTTAACTTTTTCTAAAAATGAGAGGCTGACAGGATGAAAGAGGTCTTTCTCTTTAAAGCTTTGCTTGCTTGAGTAGGAATTCTTTCATATCATCAACAAGCTGTTGAATAGAGGATAGATTACTTTCCATTTATTTCATCAATCAGATTAAAGGCTCTCCTTCACAATGCCCTTTAAACAAGAGCTGTTTATGATGTCCTCCCAGGTTCTACTTTAATGTAGTATTAAATCACCCTGGGCAGAGAGGCAGGAAAAGCATATAAATATGATGAATATCTGACAACATTTAAGCATTGCATACATTCAGGTCATTTCCCTATTTCTTGTCACTCTGCAAAATATGTGAAATCCCTTCAGTCCTCCCAAGCAGTTTTTAATGATAATGTGTCATTGTGATTTGCCCATCCTCAAAAAATAAAAGAGAAATGATATTAAAAATATATATTTGTGTGTTTAGATAGATACATAACAGTTATAGATAAGCATTCTGAAAAAGAGAGTTACATGTGACCTCAGTAAACAACACTGCATGTCCATACACTTTAATTAAGGTTTAGTCTGAATGAAGGTATGTGCCATTCTCTTCATTCATAGGTGCAGATCTGTTCTATTTTTAGCATACATCAATATTATGCAGGAAAAAAAACAGAACTGCTTCGTTCATTTTACACACAGTAGAACAGTTTTATTAGTATGAGAAATATGTACAAGCTGCAGCTGATTGATCAAGAAAAATCAATACGAATGTTGGTGTTATTACTGACTGTTGCATTAAAGACACTGTTCCTTATTATGTGGATATTTCCTCAATTAAATAATATTAAGCATACAAAAACATATCACTTTACCTGGTTCGCTGTGGAATTATCATACACACTAATTAATTTTTAAATCTTTACATATCATGCTGCATTTTAATAAAGTAATTAGACATCTAAATACCAGTTGCATTCAAAATATGGAATTCTAATAAAATCAGTAAATATATAAATTGCTACATAAATTCCATGCAATCAACACATAAATAACAAGACCATACTAAAAATAGTCACTTCTGACAGTTCTGTTATATATATATATATATACACATATATATATATTAAATACCAGCCCATAACAATTCCAAAAGCAGATAAATGAGCTATTACTTAATACATTCAAGTATGAAATAATAGTATATACATAACTGTATAATAAAATAAAATATAAATCATAAAATAATATATAAATCTTTAACCAGAACTTAATTAATATGACTGATTGACTGTACTGGCGGTAATTTTTGTTCTTTTCCCTTTCAAAGTATTTCTTTTTGAAGTGTCCGGAAGGAAGGCTAAGAACAAGCATATATGCAAATATGGCAGGTATATGCTTTGAGAGGGGCCTTCTAATGATGCATTACTTCTACAAAGCAGAGATCCTGCCTCTCAGGATGGAAAAAATATATTTATTATCCACAAGATCTAAAGTTCTCTTTATTATCTATGGAATGCTACAACTAAAATAAGTGTATAAACTTAAAACCATCTCCAAAACCACACTTTTGTGCTATTTGAAAAAAAAAATTCCTATATTATTTGGACTTCCAGAAACACAATTTTTTCTGCCTTGTAGGCACTGATGTTTTCCTTTTACCATTAGCTCTTGGGTCCAAGTACAGCACACAAACAATCTCCTGATTTTTTTACCATAAATTGTTCCATATTCCCTATATCTCCCTTGATTAAGCCCTCCCCTCAAATTATGCATTCCCTGTGACTGTTGTTTACATTAACATTTCCTATGTTTTATCTCTTTTCACACTAAAACTGCAAGAGCTGGCAGGTCTGTTGTGGTCCCATTGAAGTCAATGGGAAACATATTTGTGTATAAATGAACTTTTAAATTTCAGGTGGAAAACTGTAAGTTGGATCACCATCACTTTGCTGCACTACTTCCAAATACTTACTGAGAACATTCCTCTGTGTACACAAATATCAAACAATGCAGTGATGCAATGAGATTTATCTCTGTGTTCTAGCTTTTCGTACAGTTTTTTATTTTGAAGTGTCCTGATCTCACAGAACAGCAGAATCTGTTGAACACAAATACTGAGGTGAAAAAAAAGATTATTAAAATTTCAACACTGGAAAATAAAAACTGAGCTGTTTAAACACACTGAATGTAAAAACTTGTTAATTCAGAGAAAGCGTCATTAGGAAATATATGTTAAAGAAGAAACTTCTCGTCACAACTAAAGTGACAAAAGAAGACTGAGGAAAGCCACGTGGAATTGAAATTTGTCTTGCTGACCATCTGCCTATTTGTCCACTTTACTCAAGAACAGAAAAACTACTTAATAAGAAGCTGAATTGCAATTTTGTAGATGCATGTTGTACAAGATAACATTTTAGGTACACCTTTTCATATTTAGATAAAAAAGTAAAAATTACTACTACACTCCTAACAAGGAATGGGAATGCTTCTTAAATATCTGTGAGTTTTGTAGGATGAGAACATTTTCTTCCTTATCTCTTCACAAGAGTCCTAAAAGAACCAACTGGAAATGTTTCCATTTTTAAAAAGAGATGCCTACTGCTTCTCTTATAATTTGGACATATTTTACTATGTACAGTTATGGAGCCCCCAACACGAAGAAAGACATTGAGCCATTTTTGTGGATCCAGAGGAGGGCCATGAAAATGATCAGAGGGCTGGAGCACCTCTCTATGAGGACAGGCTGAGAGAGTTGAGGCTCTTCAGCCTGGAGAAGAGAAGGCTTTGGGGGACCTTACAGCGGCCTTCCAGTACCTGAAGGGGGTCTACAGGAAAGCTGGGAGGGACATTTTATAAGGGCATGTAGCAACAGGACAAGGGGAAATGGTTTTAAACTGGAAGAGGGTAGATTTAGACTAGATATTAGGAAGAAATTATTTACTGTGAGGGTGGTAACATGCTGGAACATGTTGCCCAGAGAGGCTGTGGATGCCCCCTCCCTCGAGGTGTTCAGGCCAGGCTGGATGGGTCTTTGAGCAGCCTGGTTTAGTGGGAGGTGTCTCTGCCTATAGCAGGGGGTTGGAACTAGATGATCTTAAAGGTCCCTTCCAACCCAAACCATTCTACGATTCTATGATTCTACGAAATATACAAGATGTACTCAGATATACATTTGCATTCATTTCTTAATAAGCTTGTTCTAATAGTTTTAGATGTGCTTAAAAGTACAGTACAGTTTCTTGTGCTGAAGCCTGGACAACTGTCTTTTGCCTTGTTTGCTAAAGAGAGCGCTATCTCCATTTTCTTATCTAATCTAATTCAGTTGGAGAAAATAGGTATTAGGACCAATTCTTTTTGTGTGTTCAGTGATTCTTCCAACACATACCACAGCAGCAGAAAATCCTGGACATAAATCACCCTTTCTGACCAGAAGACTGTTCTCCTTAATAAAAGAGAAGCAAAACCACTAACACTATCACTGCAAGTTAGCTTTCTAAAGTTGCCTCTGTTAGAAGGGCTATAGTTCTGGAAATATTTTCACTCCCATTTACTTTAGAAAAAGCAAATGCATTTTTTTCCACCGTGGCACTCCAGCTAATAAATCTACTTCTTTTCTCTCTGAAATCAGTTTTGTGATTTCAGTGAAAGCAAGGTTCAAGGAAGAGTCTGTGGAGGTGTCTATCTTTAAGAACTCTATAACCCTCCATTATGTTTAGTGGGAAAAGTCACAGACTTCAGATTAGATACATACTGAACTAGGGCCCGAAATGGTATATTTTGTATGAGGTCTGCTCTGAAAGTAATGCCTCCACATTCACTGGTGAAGATATTTACAAGTGCAGCATGCAAGCTCTTGCTCATCACTAGTGAAAATGCAAAACTAATGGTACTGAATATATAAAAAAAAGCACTTTTTTTTTTTTTTTTTTTTTCAGCTGAGATTTTGCTCTATTGCAGTGTTATTGAGCTCTTCCTATCTGATGTAGTTTCCATGGAAATAAATAGGAGGCATTACTTTTGGAGAGAGCTACACAGAATTGCTCAGAAAATAATTACATCGTTGAAATTGAGTTAGAGCATAGGATAAGCAGTTCCATTACCTTAAATCTTACAGTCCTTATACAGTTAGGATTGAAAGATATTGTGCAGAGATTTTTTTCTTAATTCACAAATATTTTCCTGATATTTTCCCTATACTCTTTTGTTGTTAGAATTCAAAAGTTCAAATAAGCATTTCCATTTCATTTGCATGTATTTAATGGATGACCTAAAGAAATAATTTTCTGCATATGCCATAGTACTGAGGTGAAGACGATGTCACTATTCAACTTCCATAAAATCTGTTGATGTGACAGATGTAAAATTAATTCTTGTAGAAGTATAGTCTTGTTATTATAAGAACTGAAATATCATTGGTGCTTCCTGTAGTTTTTCTTAGCAAGATGATCCTGGCCAATGTTTTTGTTTCATCAAAGTATTAATCCTATAGTTATAAACCTCAAATGATGAGGGAATCCCTAGAAGTTTGGAATTCAGACATAAATTTGAGTTGTTACATGCTTATTGTACTTCATCAGTGTAAGAAAATCTCACTTGGATTAATAATTAAAATGTCCACATACTTTATATCTCCACAAAGTATCTCTGTTGATATCCCTTTCTGTTACCTTCTTTTCTTTGATTTTGAGGTTGGCAAGTCTCAGCATCCTTCTTAAAATGAATGAATAAAAAATTTCAGGTTTTGGCCACGTATTCCTTGTAATGCTGTCATACTTCTTGAGCAAGCAGCTATTTCCAGCTGAATATATAAAATTCAAAAAGTTGATTTTTTTTGTAGTTGCAGTTTATTATAAGAATTTCTATTAGAAGGAAAATGATGCTGAATCTTACATAGAAGCATTTTCTAAATTACAAATATTATCATTTGATCATAATTTTCTTATCTGTAAAATGTCTAAATCTGAAATATTTTGAAAGAATAGTAGTAATAACAGTCATCATCTCCTCCTACTTGTATGCTCATGCTACAAGATTACTAGGCATCTTGTATACATAGGCTGCTCTAAAAGTAATGCCTCTTATTTATTTCCATGGAAACTACATCAGATAAGAAAAGCACAATAACACTGTGCAATAGAGCAAAGTCTCCGCTACAGAAAAATATTTTTACATATAGTCAGTACCATTAGCTATGCATTTTCACTAGCAATGAACAAGAGCTTGCACGCTGTGCTTGTAAATATCTGCACCAGAGGAGGCGACCCACTGTCACTATCACCTATCACCTCTGCTGAAACACATCATCAACTGCCTCACTGCGCTCACATCTACTGTTTGGTCTCCATCAATGTTCAGCAAGCATCGATAAATGTTAGTGGGTGCCAATTTTTCCACACAGATGAATTCAGCTCCTTTTCATCATCTGCACTTCCATGTCACATGCCATTCTGTCAGACTTCTCTGCTGTCATTTGTCAAAAGACAAAAAAATGTAACAGAATATTGGTGGGAAGGTTCATTCTGTACTTCTGTACCATCAACATCTGCTTCTAATATTCTGGGCCAATATCGTAAAATAGGAGGCACTATTTTCAGAGCAGCCCCCATGCAATGGTGTGCTGAGAATAAGGTTCCATTCACATCAAACACTTTTCATGTCACTGGTTGAACTTCTAAACACATTTTTTTTAGCTAGTTCCATCAATGTTTTCTTCTTGAGAATAGAAGTATCAGTCTTTAAAGGAAAATAAAAATTAAAGAAAACATAAAACTTAGTAGCATTGCAGAAGTAGAAATGATTCCAAGCTTTTTAGTGGTGTGTGCTGTCTTGGACGAATTATTTCAGTCTATCCATATCTTCGAAGTAGATAAAAGTCCAATTGATTATATATTTTGCTGTTTCACGTTTTCTTGTGGTTTTCAGGTTGAAGACATTTTAAAACTCTGAGTTGAATTTTTTGAAATTATTTTGATTCTGATAGAGAATTTTCTTACTTTAGAATGCATTAGTATATTTTCAAAACACTACTTTGGGTGTAAATAATGCATTATTCTGTGCTTTCTCTACGGTAGACAAGGCAGGCAGCCAGCAAATTCAGCCAGAAGGAGGGAACCTTGGCACCTGGCTTTCGGAGAAAACCAAATGCTAAATGGTTTAACTAAATGCTGATGCTGATCTTCACTCCCTTTTCTCTGCCCCATCATAGCTCTTAGGAATTCAGGACTGACGCAAGCAAGAACTGAAAGTATTTGTATAGTAGCCAGTTGACATTAAGACTTTTTTTCAGTCTTTTCCAATGGAAATTGAATGGAAAATTGATTGATACATCTTCACTGCTGCTGGTCACCTAGAAAAGTTTAACCTCTAGAAGATATGAAGTTAAATCTCTTATTTGAAATTATACCATTCCAAGACAGAGCTGATTTCAAATCAAATCTGTCTTGACTTAGGACAGATTTCCAACACAGATAGCTGCAGAATTCTATATAGCGTGAAAATTGTCTCATAAGTGTAGAATGAAAAATAAATATCTTTCATGGTTTTTATTTCCCTTCAGAATATATCTTCTGGTTTAAATTTCAGTGGAATTCAATATATTGTAGACATTAGTTTAAGCTAAGCAGCACTTACTTACCCTTACTCCATTCTCTTTCCCCTATCCCTACCAAAAAGAGACAGGAGAGAGAAAGAAGAAAAAAATTCCAGCCAGGCTACAAAATCTTGTTATATTAGCACTTTGTCAAGGGTGCTTTAAAAAACTATCTGCATCAATTTTCTGGGGTACGCTACTTTGCAGTAAGTAAACTCACATGTGGATATCCATGACAATCACATACACGTCTTTAAAATATTTGGTGTTAGTTATCTGAAGGAATGCAAGTGTTCCTTGTAAACTCAGAACAGAGTAAAACAAGAAGCTGATGAGCTTTCAGGGATTCATGTGCTTATGTTTTTGAAAACTTGGCCTTGACTCTCAACTACATTAGCTGGTATAATTGTAGGACGAGGCCCATGTCTTTATTCATGTAGGGATTTTTGTGTAGTAAGATACTAAGCTATAACTTTATTAATATAAAATCAGTTTCTTGCAAGTCATTTCTGACATATTTGCTATCCAGCTACTGGACAGAAGAAAAGAAAATGATCATGAAGATAAAGTATACTTAGCAGTTAAAAAGTATGAAGGAAAAAGTGGGCAAGCAGTTTTGAGGCTGCAATCACTGAAATATGACCAAGTTCGAGTAAATGAAGGCAAAATATTATTCATGATTTTATTTAAATGTGGAAGCAAAGTATCCTTTGTTTGTGTGCATTTCAGTAGAAAGAGATTCTAGGAGTTAAAAACAGGCTGCCCAGAGAGGTTGTGGATGCCCCATCCCTGGAGGTGTTCAAGGCCAGATTGGATGGGGCCCTGGGCAGCCTGGTCTAGTATTAAATGTGGAGGTTGGTGGCCCCACCTGGCAGGGGGGTTGGAGATTCATGATCCTCGAGGTCCCTTCCAACCCGGGCCATTCTGTGATTCTGTGAAAAAATTAACTGATAGGGCAAGAATATCCTAGACTTTTTTCAAGGGTTAAAGTATACTCAAAATTTTGCCCTGAAAAAGCTAAAATGATGTTTGAATTTTCAAGATATGAAAGCAAGCTGTAATAGAAGATTTGACTGCAGGAACAACAAAGCAAAATTCACCTTAAAAAATGTGAAATAAGTAAAATGTAAATTTAAGAATATAAATAGATAAGGGAGTGGATGAATTAAGTGAAAGACTAGGAGATATTCTTGACTGCTGGGGAGAGTAACAGAATAAAGACTGCTGTTGAGGACGTGGAAACTGGGAGCATCAGGGCAATCAGTTAATGGAAAGTAGATTTTGACAGTGAGAAATCTTACAATCTGTTTTGTTTTAGATACAAGTTCAAATCCCCCACATCCATACAGTGGAGTCAGCACTGAACTGTCCCACGTTGAGAGCTGTGGAATAAGATTTTATTGTTCACTTGGCTTTTTTCTGCTTTGCATTATAAAATACAGGATCAAACAAACAGTTCATGTCGAGTGGATGTGAGACTTTGTCGGTGCTCTTGAACTTCTCATTCTTTTGCTGTTGCACATGCATGGTGCATTCTGTTGTTGCTTTATTATTATTATTACTATCATTATTATACGACTTGCATTTATTATTGCTTTGAAGGAAAATAATTGTCCAGATTTTTATTTTATTGATTAAAGACTGAAAATCTTGGTATTATGGAAAGAGCGTGAATGTACTTCAGGTAGTGTTCAAATTGCATGAATGTCCCATAATATCATCTAAAACTCTTTCTAATTAAAACTATAGATGTGAATATTTTGAGAAAAAAAAATTAGAATTGGTCTGTGGAATAGAAAAAAATGTCCTAAACTTCAGAAATATTTAAAAATGCTACTTTATTAAAAAAATGGAAGATAGACGTCTCAGTTCTGCTATATAAATGACAAACAGTGTTTGTATTTTAACTCTTTAATAATCCACTGAATTAGACCTTTGAGATATTTGGTTTTTTCGAACATATAAACTTCATCCTTGGAGCACCAGATTTACCTTTATGGATTGGGGGATACAGTTTAGCACAGTCAGCAGAAGGCACGCAAATGATACAGCAAGAACAAACAGAGGTGAAAGTGAGTGAACTAATCATTTACAGTGCTGAATCAAAGATCAGAAAAGGTTGGAGAAAACAACACTTCGGCATGGGGGTTAAAAATCAATGCTTTTGACAAATGTGACATCCTGAAAACTACTCAACTATCCATCCTCAAGAGAAACGCAAAATTTTTTGTGTTCACAAGTGTACACCATGTACCTTTTTCTCTTCTGTTTTGAAACAGTCTGTATTATAACATGTTATTATAGATCTCTTGACTGAACATTTGCACAATTTTTTGCTGTCTCTTCCATGTTTACCTGCACTATGTATTATGTAGGTGCCATTTGACCTCACAGTTAAGTCAACATACCAATGAACTGCTGGCAAAAGCTGTGGCTTCAATTTGCTTCCCCATCCACACACTCCCCCTTCTCCTGGTTGCCTTAGCAAATGTGCAACCAAAAGACAAATGAATTTCGATGGCAGATCCAATATAAAACTATTCTCTTTTAACACAAAATAAGGTTTCTGTTGGATCGGTCAGCTGTATTAACTCACCCAATATTGATAATAGACATTAGAACTGACATAAAGAAAACATAGAAGTGTGCAGCCAGTAGAAAGGAGAAAGCGAGTAGTAGACCTCTGTGGAAGCAGTTTGTTACATTAGTGTAAAAATGTATACTGGGGAACAAGCTAGTTTAGTAAAAAGTCTGTTGCAAGAAAAAAAAGATGGGAAAAGCCATACAGAGCGTACATGGTGAACTTCATAAGTATTATTCTTGGTGCTGCAATTTAGGCTAAAATATAGAAAAATGACAGAGACATTTCATGATAAAAATTTTTGTTACATGTATGCATTCCTTGATAGAAACAGAGTTATGAGAATGTATGTTAAAACAGCTTTGCCATATACCTGCAAGTACATTCATATATTTCAGTTTAGGGTAGTTCAATTACCAGTCTCATTTATTACCCACCAAGATGTGAAACCACAAGGTGAGGTTAAAGTATCATCAAGGGTATCTTCATCACTTCAATATCATTGTCTTAAAAAGCACTGACCAGGAAAAGTAGATGACCTCATTTCAGAATTATTACAGTACAGAGAACTCAGTTTCAACATTATAATTCATTTTCCTACAAAATATTTCAAATTTATGATCAGTTTCCTGACATATAATAGCTAATCGTTAAGGATAGCCACTTTAACATAATATGAATACGCATTTCTCCATAGGTAATACAACAGTTCCTGCATTAGCATTATTGACTAAGGTGCATTTAACTTCTTCACTAATACTTAATGGAAGGTTAATGTATAAGTCAGAAGATTAAATGGCTTTTACTTAAAACAAGTATATTGATTAAAATAACTTAGTGTGGTTTTTAAAGATGATGATATAAAAGTAGTCACACTTTTAAATATTTTATTAAATATTATGAGCAAAATGTGGGCTTTAGCTGACCAAAATTACTGGAAGTTACTGTACTAATTGTACTTTGAGCTAATTATTGCTCATAGTTAACAGATGAATATTTTATACTGAAAGGTAACAAATCACCCCTGTTAAATTCAGCACTCAAAGTTAGTTCCATTCCGTCAGTCTAGAAATTACCCTGGTGCTGTGAACAATGTCCTTCATATGCTATCTTCTGTCTCTTATTCATGGCATACTGAAGAATAGAGTAACCTTCCAAATGTGACAGTGAAACATACTTCTATTTCGTTTTCATGTGCAGGTTAAAAGTATGTGTTAAACATTTCACATCAAGTATCTCAGCACGAACCTATAGACACAAAGCTGCAGCTAGGGAAATTCTTTTAGATGTTTTTGATATTAACTCAGGATTCTGTATGCATACAATACTTAGGAACACAGTTATATGATTGAGGATTCTTGGAGTCTTATGCCTCCTCATTTGCTCTGGTTTCAGCTCAGTAAAATCTTGTGCTGAGAATTTTTCCTGTAACACTACACATGGCTTCACCTGGCACATGTTGCTCAATACTCTGCTGAATTTTTTTCAATATCGTGAAATTATTTTCATCAAAGGAAAAGGAGTAGTGCGGGATGAAAATGCTAAAGGACACAGGTAGGCAAACACTTTGAGTATTAATGGCAGTGTATTAAGTTTCCTTGTGTCACTGGTGATTATTGTGTGCTGCTGAGGTACATATTTCAAGTTAAAAAATGATGAGCCTAGTAAAGAGTGGTTTGATTATGCTGACTTTGGTGAACCAGAACAGCTGTAGCCTTGGGTGGACACTGAGGATGGAACAGTTGTGTTTTACTGCTATTGTAATTCTGCCTGTTTGCAGAGAGGCACTGCACCTGCAGGTTGTCTCTGTTTACATCTTACAGAAATGCAATTGATCTGTCTTGACTTTTGCTTGAAATACAGGTTTTCAGACTGACCCAGATAATAGTAATAAGGGCACACAGAATAACAAAAAAAATTAGTCATAACTGAGTTTTTCAAACTTCTCTTTGCTCATTGAGAGAACTAGGATTGGCTCAAGTAAAATGTATTTTTTTATTTCTCCTATTTTAAATATTTCATATGCTTCTTTGTAAGCGGTATAAATTTACTGGAACTCAAGAGCATGGAGTAATTCTATAGAGGAAATAGCTAAAATGAGCTAGGAAAGAGAAGATGAAGTCTAGAAAACTATAAGTGACGCTGGGAAAATAGTAGGGATGAGAGTGCTCACTATATCTCCCCAGGCAAGAGCTAGCAGATCTCAAATGCAAATATGACAGAGTGCATTCAAGGAAAGGAAGTGTTTCTTGATGAAACACAGTTAAGCTGTAAAATACTTTGCAACAGGAAGCCGCAGGTGCTATCAGTGTACATGTATTGAGCAACTGACTAGACAAATCAAGGGAAATAAAACCCATTAGGAGATATCAAATTTAAAACTCTACTTCTGGATGGGAAAGTCCCTAGCTGAGGTTCAGAGGAGAGTGCTGGCGAAACACTTTTGTGCTTTGCGACATCAGTCCAAAACGCTGTAACCAAACAGGCTGGCTCCTGTTCTTTTTGCTTCTCTTCCAGACTCTGGTGCATTTTCTCTCATTGTTATACCTCAGGAAAAATCCATTGGTGACATTCTCATTATTCCAAAACCCTTCCGTGTGATAGTAATTTCACACTGACATTATTTCAGTCTTAAGCTGGACAGCCTGAGCACTGTGCCAGTCATCTCCAGTCCTTTTCAGGTCTCTGTGGACCTGCGCAGCTAGTGTCCTCACTCATAGCAATGCACTGTCTGTGTTTAATTGTTACTATTTTCATTATCAATTAAAGCTTGAATTAGCAAGCAATGATGCTACATGTCACCAAAATATATTTAAAGAAAGTTGCTGTAAAAAGTCAGAAAGTAGAAATAATATTTGGTTGAGGGACTGTGAACTAGTCCAGTTTAAACTGAAGTAGAAAAGTAACTGCAGTGTGATTTTAATGAGAGTTTGTTTTCATACCTTATAAAATTGGAAGATCTCACTCATTATTGAGGTTATTAGTTGGACAGAGCGCTGAGCTTTGATTATGTGTAAATTCAACAAATCTGTCAGGCCACGGTGCTGCTGTAAGATTACAGGACAGCAAATATAAGACTTGGTATAACAGAAAAGGGGATGGAAGAAAGGTGGGGGAGGTGATTAATCTCATCTCCATAGCGTGCTACGCTTTAGCTTTTAAAGAATTGAATAAATAGATGTTTAGATACAATAGTAGAAAATGCTACACAGGTTTGCTAAAGACAGATCATGCTGGACTAATCTGAAATCCTTTTTAGGATAATGATGTTTTTCTACACAGGGGAAACATAAACTAGATTTACTAAAGTATTTGATATAGTGACACACAGGAAATTACTACTTCACTTAGAGAATGCAGGGATTAAGATAGGAATTGTCAGGTGCATGAAGAAACGCAGAGAACAACAAAAGCTTGCTAAGGAGAAACTATTGAGTTCTGTGGAGGTTATGTGGGGAGTTTAGGGATAAATCTTGGGACCGATCTGTTTATTTCCATTAAGGACATTTTTTCGTAATAATAATAATAAAAAGAATTCTCTAAAACAGAACACGAGTGAAGCAAAATTGAATTATCAAAGAAATATATAATCTGAGAATAAGCAGGTGATCCTGAGGGACTGAAATATCAGAAATGGGATGAATTACTGGCAAATGGAAATTCAGTGATTTTGGAATTAGTAAGAAGCTCCTGCCACGTGCAAAGATATAATCAGATGAAAGGAACTAAACTAGGGATTTGGAGATTTTGATCATTCACAGGTTGACTGGGCTGTTAAAAGAGTTGGGAAAGAATTAGACTCTCATCAAAAAAGACAAAGTGAGTATTTTCATTATTCCTTACTATCAAGAAGGAAACAAAAGGAAAAAAAAAACATGCAAGAGTTAATGAATTACTTCAATTATCATTCTTCCAATTCAAAAGTATTTTCTTCTAGCATGTCAAACGAAGACAAAAAAACCGTGAAACTTTCAGAATTAAAAGGCGGTAACAACAGAGTGAATCAAACAAACAAACAAAACACCAACACTTTTTAAACCACTTAAAATAGATGTTAAAACAACTGTGGTGGAACACTGTATATTATAAGAGGCAACTGGACCCAGTGATCCAGAAAGACATTTACAGTCCAGTGTTTGCAAACTATTAACAAGAACAAAAGCCTTCTGGTTGGGTAAGGTGAACATACACATCCAGTCAAAAACTAAAATAGTTTTTAATATGTGATTTAACAGCTCTCCAAAGATATTTAACAATGTTCTAATTTTTATTATTTTAAACAACACAAACTGGGCTGATAAAATAAGTTTGAGCATACATTTTAAAGAAAGATTCCAGTGAATCCTGTATCTCCTTTATATAACAAAGTGATTGTATTTTTAGCCAGTCATTGTTAAATAGCAAAGCTTTCTGAGAGAGGGAAAGCAAGATGAATCAGAAGTAACAGCTCACATCAGAAGACTGGCGCAGCCCCTGGGATTAGAAACAGGGTGTGTTGTTCACATTTTGTACAGGGTGTGTTTCAAAACTGAGAAGGAAAAAAATCAAAAGAGATATTTAGAAAAATTTGTTACTCCAATGACTGAACATATTTCTCCAAAATATTTTGCTCCAAATGTTGCTCCAAACATAGCTTTCTTCTAAGCTAAAACAAATGACATAAAGAAGTTGAGAAAAGTTTTGCTTTCTTTATNCTTTTAGTTTGCTGAGGTCATCATCTTTCTCTTAAAGTCATCGGCCTGACACCGACTGGCACAAGCTTCCGTAGGAAACATGCAGCCTCCCAGTGCATTAATCCGCCCCAAAGCCTGTCATACTGCAGCAAATCTAGGCTGTGCATGGCCTGCCCTTGCTTGCGTGTGAATGGGCTACATCTGGCAGTGGAGGCAAATTACCAGGGCTGCTGCAGTGTCTGAGCTGCCCTGAATCCCCCTGAGACTACTTGAGAGTGACCCGAGAGGCTGAACTGTCTGTGACTGTAGTTACAGCAGTTATAAACAATAGCTATTAATACTTTCCTAATGACAACCAAATCACTTGAAATATTCCTAAAGTATCTGAGTTCATTGAGTTTACAAAGGATTTTAACTAAATGATATATTTTACAGAGCTACTGAAATGTGTATTTTCAGTTAAGGGTGCCTCCAAATGTAAAATCTGGAGATTAAGATTTTTTTAAATTTAATTTAAATGCATTAATTTACAGACAGACAAAAACATATACTTAGAAGAATTTTTGGGGAAATTCTGGTCTATCATTAGGTCAGCTGCTGTAATATTCGAGTGCTAAAGCTATTAATTTTTTTTTACACAAAGCAAGAGTTTAGAAGAATGTCTTGATCACATCTGAAAGATTCTCAGTGCTACTCTACTTGATTTATGTGGGAACCAGTCAGTACTAAGTGCCCCACAGGTGTGGAGGCTCCTCAGTGTTAAAGGATTTATAGAAAAAAAGATATTAGTCAGAGTGTATGCTGGCATCCTGAATAAATCAGTATGATAATTTACACCTAAGAATCAGGCTCTAAGTGTGAAAATAAATGTGCTTAAAGTATTTGATTTGGCTCTCTATACCAAATGCATTTTACTAATTTAAAATTAGTAAAAAATTAGACCTTTCTGGCTATTCACAAGCTCCATATCTCTGTTTCTAAATTGGATTTGACAGATCTCTTCACTTTTTGTGCTGGAATGCATATTGTGTTTGAGATCTCACTATCACTGCAGTGACATAATTGCAGTGAAACTCAAATTCTTGGTAACATTAGTGCATGAAGATAATGACCCACTTTCCCATTACATGTGTAATGTTTGATGTCTGGTTAGAGAAAAGAAAAGCAGTTCAAATTTGTACTTTCATAAAATTCAGTCTAAAAAGGGAGCTATTGAAATCCGTTTATTAGAGAAGAACCAGCTAAGGGGAGTTCCTCAAATGTGCTCCATTCAATCGCTCATGTATCTAACCTGGGGATGCAGGTAAGCCCTTTTATTCCTCTAGCACACTACCACCCAATGTCAGATGTTAATATATTTATTCATTTGCTCACAAAGTGGTGATTTATATTCAAATGCTTCCTCAGCCTACTGAGACCAAAATCTCTCTTGTCCTCCCTTAGCGGGAGGAATCAACTATAACCACTAGACTGTTCCTATTGCAGTTGTAATGCAGCTGAAAAGGGGTTATGAAACATCTAAGTGACACAAAATAGCAAAATAAAATAAATANAAGAATTGAGCTGCAAGTACACTCGATGGAGTGAGGAGTTTTAACTTCCTTAGTGAAAATTTAAGAGTGGTGAGAAGACATGATCCAATATTTTATTTGTTGGTTTGGAGCTATCTGTTGCATTTACCCTCCAGTCCTAACCTGATTTATGCAAAGGCTCTAGTTTCTTATGGCAACTTATGACTATTTACATGGACGTAGGAATAGGAGATCTGAAAAACTGCCTGTGAAGATGGAGGTTAACCCTGAAATAAAGCCCCTTTCTGTTAAAGTAACAGAAGTGTCTTCATTATACATGTCCTAAAAATGCATGGTTTTAATTGCACTCTGAGCATGTTGACTGGATCAGAATAATTGTGTGATGTGGTTCTTCCATTTTTAGTGCTGATAAATTTAAATAAGAAATAGATGTGCAGACTGGCACTCTTCTGTCCATGCATAAAAGCAGAAATGAAAAAAATTGTGAGAAACACCGAAAGGGATTTTAAATTTATCTAGAAGATTGTTAACAAGATGCTAAAAGGGGAACTGCAATGAACTGCAATTTTTCTCTCATATTAGAAGGTAGAACAGAGAAAATCTCATCACATCCTGGTTTAAGATAGAGTTACTCCTTTACATATATTTGCATCATGCTAAATCAATATGTTTTTTTATAAAATATTTTTTTGTAAATATGCATATGTGCTTAGATCTAGTTTTCTATGGGAAAGAAATCTGAAGTTGTTACCAGTACCAGAAAATCATGCTTAATTCAAAAGAATTTTTATACACAGAACCCATGAATCATTGAAATATAAAAGATTTGTTTTCTTTACTTCAGAGTGAGTAGTAGTAAGAACTAAAGATTTCAGTAAAATAAGTACCAAAAGACTTCAAATACAAACAAATGCAAATCAGTTAGCAGTTTTGTAAAGTTTCAGAAAAGAATAAAGATTATCAGCTAATTAAATAATACTAAAATCTCTTGTGCTGAGTGTATAAAAGTATAAATAATGATGACTATATTGAACAAGTACTGATGTCTAATGATCAAGAGAAATTTTAAATTTCACCTTTCTTCAGGTAAGCCCCCTTGGACAAAGATGGAGAGTCCTATGTACTTAGTATATAGCACAAAAGGAGCCTGATCATGTTTGAATGAGAGTGTTTCATTGACTTGAATAGGAGCAAGATTGCTCCATCAATCTAGATTTTCTTTCTTCTCCTTCTTTTGTTTCAGATTGGTAACTCTGGCATGAGCTGTCAGTCAAAAGCCTTGCTAGATGAGATTCAATGCCACATTTGTATTTTGAATGACATTAAGAATTTATATTATACATATATTTATGTTTCACTTACAGTCTAACAGCAATAGAGTTTTAGCACTTGAGTGCTGAACAAACCTGATTGCTTCCTGATATTAGAAGTCCAAAAATATCTTCTAACTTCAGCACACCATCTTTACATAGAAAATGCTTTTTAAAACTTTCTTAAATTCAGCTTTTATCCTTAATGTATTCTTAGAACAACTTACAAAGCTTTTGATTACATATCTAAATTAATGAAGAATTAGTGCCACTTACCTGTTGATTTCACTTGCTACATTAATTGTTCTTGATTCTGATACATATTTCTAATCACCTACATGCTCTTGCAAAATATATGATCCCTCAGGTTCTTTTCACTTTGCTTTCAACTGAAAAGAAAATTAAACTCAGTTTAAACAAAGTTCAACTCAGCAGGCTTTAACTGATCAGTCTGAGTGATGTATCCTTGTCTTGGATATCATTCAATTTAATCCTGATTTAGAATTTAAACACATTTCCTTATTATTGATTTTGGGCTACCAAGAATTATATAAAACCGTTCAAGTCAGTTTAGCATCTTTGCATTACTTGAATATTATTCCCTTAAGATTTCATTATATTTGTAAGAAACCCACGATTTTTTGTCTATATTTTTTCTTCTGTCTCAGCTGTACTCCTGGTGGGGTGAATTGATCTCCTCATGACCAATAGTAACTGAAAACCAGGGACAGTCTTCTAATAAATCAGATATCTGTAAGTCAGGTTGAGTTAAAGTATGTGTCTCCATTTATATATTTCCAAATGTTTTGGAGAGGAGAAGATGTAGCATTTTTTAGACTTACTGGTAAATACCTTTGCATAAGACTCTCCAGGCATGTCTAATTAGATATGTGCTAAATAATTATTTAAACTATTAACTATTGCAGTAGCCT
The DNA here is from genome assembly GCA_016647715.1 of Pavo muticus. NCBI lineage: Eukaryota > Metazoa > Chordata > Aves > Galliformes > Phasianidae > Pavo > Pavo muticus. The sequence continues at coordinate 2,649,617 of JACDJE010000084.1, read as the reverse complement.
ACAAATTCAAGCCTATCACACAGCAAGATGACCTTAGATGTTATCAGACTAACTGCAGGGATGAAGATGTACCATTTTCTGCCTTCAGTTTCACACAAATTGTAAACCTATAATCTAACACACTTTTCTGACTTTGAAACCTGCAGTTGTACGAACAGATTTCACAAAAATTATATTTGGTTTTCTCGAGAAATACAGAAGTATATAAAACAACATTTCATATGCAAAGCACAGCATACAGGACACTTACTGTGATGCTTAAAATATGCATTGAATGCATTATGTATTAGTAGTTTTGACTTTTGAACATGGTGGTCTTTTAAACTGTTCCTTTAAGCAGTGTGAGTGTGACCAAAACCTTAACAGCAATGTAATTTTAGTCTTGCTTACTACTGACACTTCTTACCTTTCTTTTGTTCGCTTCAGACTTCTGATTTGTCTGTGCTCTCGTTTTGAAATTCTCACTGTAGCATTTAATGTGATCATTGACTCTTTCCCACCATCTCACTCCTTTTATTCTCATGTTCATTCTCGTGCAGTCTTTTTGAACTGTTATATTATATTCTAAATTGCAATTTAGAATTATGATACCTTTTAAAAATCATCTAACTACACCTTATACTTATTTTTCCCTTTTGATTTTCTCCAGCTCATAAAATTGCATTTCTATTTTTTTTTTCTTTTTTGAACATTACAACTATTGATTTGGCATTTCTTTCTTTTCTTTCAAATGTATTATTTTCTCTTCATTCAACATCATCAGGAATTTACATATTTCATTTTGGAAATGATTTAGATACTTATCTCTTTTGTTGATATATTGTTTCCATTGTTTTGGGCAATAATATGAATGAAACTAACTTGTCGACACCTAAAATGTATCACAATAGTGAGGAAAGAGTATGAACATGATTATCAGGTACATATTTCCACTATTAAACTTTGCAGTGTTTGGTGTAGATCTGATGTACTATAAAACACATTTTAGAACTTTTATGCTTAAGATATTATCCTTTGAATCCTTTGTCTTACCTCTTCTTTCTTACAGGGAGCATGTGCTTTTTCTGGCTTTTCAGTTTTGCGTCCTTTTCTGAGTTGAAGGAGGAAGGCTGGAGAAACTTAAGCATTATTCCAGCCTATCTTAACATGAAATACAATTACTACATCATTCTGAGAAACAAGAGTTTGGAAACAGTAGATCCTGTAGAAAGCTGAGGAAGTCAGTAGATCAGATCTCTGCTTCCTGAACAAATATGTTGTCTTAACTAGATTGCTATACACATTATATGCATGCTCCTATTTGTGGAATGTTACATGTAGGAAATTAATTGCTATTAGACATACTGCTATCACATTTTGTCTAGTTATTACTCCAGAAAATACAAAACTTCCTCAAGATGCTCTCTCAAAATTTGATGTGAATATATATCACTTGCTTCTACAGCTTCGTTCTCTTATTTCTGCATTTCAAAGAAAACTCTTTGCAAGGTCAGTCTGCAGGGTGATATGGCAATGAGGAAGCTGCTAGATGATTTAGGTCACACACAGACATCTGTACCTCATCTTCCCCTCAAAATATATAGAAAACATGGTGTCAACATTTATAGACTCACTTTATACTTGCCAAGCTACATGTGTATGAATAAATAAAGCAGTATTCTTCAACCTCAGGATGAATGCTATGATATAACTCACATCCATATATAGAAATCCTTTAACTGTCCTCTCTCTGGGTGAAACAGATGCCACCTACTACCTCCTTTTAGTTTGCAAATGAGGACATATGCACTGCATAACTGCCAAGTAGAGAAACCAGGAGTAAGGTGTAGGATGCCCGAAGATTTTTCCCAGGAAGGACTAGTGATAAGTCCTTCTGAAAATAAATCTCTGAAGTCGAGAAGTTGCAAACACCCTCTACTAAGGTTGCGTCTTACCTTCTCTTGTAAGTGTTTTTAATGTGTGTATGAACTGGTTATGTGGCTTACAATTCCCACCTTAGAGACAAGGACTTCAGAACGGATATTGTCAACAGCAACATGCCAGATCAGAGCTATCCAGTAGCAGTAACTTTTCAGTGAAACATAGCTCTTCTCTTGCTAAATAGGGAAGAAATTGGCAGGAAAGGCACACTAGTGTTCTGACTCTATATAATTACTAGATCATTCTTGCTGTGTAACAATTTACTTGGAACAGTTTAGACAAGCTTAACAGACAAGTTATGCTTGAGCAAAGTGTAGTAGTTGTGTCTGATGACTGACATAAAATTTTTGTATTTCTGTTATGAACTAAATTTTTAATTCAGAAAATCACACAGAGTCACAGAACTGCAGGGGTTGCAAGGGACCTCAAGAGATTGTTGAGTCCTACCCCTCTGCTAAAGCAGGCTCCCTACAATAGGTCACACAGATAAGCATTCAGATGGTCTTTGAATATCTCCATAGAAGGAGACTCCATAATCTCTCCTGGAAACCTGTTCCAGTGTTCCATCACCCTCACTGTAAAGAAGTTCTGCATGTTTGTACAGAACTTCCTATGTTCAAGTTTTAGACCATTGCTCCTTATCCTATCACTACACACCATGGAGAAGAGCCTGGCCTCATCCATTTCCCTCCACCTCCTTCTAGATATTTATGAACATTAATCAGATCCCCCACAGTCTTCTTTTCCCCAGGCTGAACAGAACCAGGTTACTCGGCCTTTACTCATATGGGAGATGCTCCAGGCCCTTTATCATCTTTGTGACCCCTTGGTGGACTCCTTCTAGGAGATCTCTGTCTTTTTTGAACTGAGGAACTCAGAACCGGGCACAGTATTCTAAATGTGGCCTCACCAGGACAGAGCAGAGGGGAAGGACTGAAAAAAAAATTGTCTTTGCTAATCTATGCTATTTTTCCTATCTACACACAAAGATGTGTTAAATTACTCAATAATTGCTTTCTTATTCTTAATAGTAATATTTGCCTTTTTCTAGTTGTCTTCAGTTGTCTACTGGTTTTAATAAATGATTACCAGTAGTTGACAACTGCTGTAGCTATTTCCATTCACAAAATCATAGAACCACAGAGTGGTTGATGTTTTGGAAGAAACTTCTGTAGATAATCTTGTGGGTGTCCAAACTTTTGGCTTACCTGGGCTTTATTCAGTGAAGAGGAATTGTCTTGGGTTGATGTTTTGGTTGTTGCTTAGTGATGGATGCATGCCCAGGGCCATGCTGGCCCCCTTGGAGGGAAAAAGCTGCTGCCATGATGGCGTGGTGGCAGGGCCTGGGATATAGTGTGAGCTGTGCTGGGCTTTCCTGCTCAAACACGGTTGCCTAGAGGATGTTACCTAGGATCATGTCCAGATGTCTTTTGAATATCTCCAGGGAAGGAAATTTCACAGCCTCTCTGGGCAATCTGTTCCAGATCTCAATGACCTTCACTTTTCTTTAATGCTTCCAGTCCGTACTATGAACCTCAACATTTGTAGATAGCTAGGTTAGCTAATAAAAAACTTTGAAATACAAATCCATTGTTACTTAGCTCTTCCTGTATACATCAACATTAAAGGAGATGCAAGAGCTATAATTCTCAGCCATTTTGATTAGCGTTTATCCAGATATTAGCTCAGATGAGCAGATGAATGCTTCTGCCTACACAGGACAGTCATTAAACACTGTGACTTCTTCCCCCCGTCTTTACAGCTCTCATCCCAACCCAGTACACTAAGGGTTCCTGACTGGGCTCCCCCCAGCAGAATATGTTTGTTCTTCTCAGTGTCACACTCCAGATCCTCGTTTTCTGTGTGAACAGGTATGGATACTCATAGAGTTTCAGTCTTGCTGCCAGAGGTGGCATTCTTGGAAAGCTCCTGCTTTGCCTCCCATGTGCTTTCCCTTTTATCCTTAGACTATAGTCACTGCAGCATCTTTCCTACTGACCACAAGTTCCTCACCTTCGATGAGTGTATCAGAGGAACAACACATCTAGAACTGCTGTGAACCTCTTAATACTGACTGTGTTAGCTGCCTTACTTCTTTTTTATGTATCCTTGTGGAAGTGTTCCTGACTGGGGTACTTCTTAACTGCTGGAAGCCTGGCAGTTTTGGGATTCAGGAAAACCGAATCCACCCTGCTCTACCCTTCTGTAAGATTTCTCAGACTGCAAGGAACTTGGCATGCTGTTTTGCTGTCTTCTTACCACAGCTCACTTGTCTTGCAGTTTTTGGGTACACTGTGAAGTGTTTCCTCCTACATCACAGCTCCATCATGAACAAAGTTTTCCAGCAGTCCTGGTGAAGCCTGAGATGGCAACGGAGTGCTTAAAAAGTTAGGAGACAACTAAAATAGGAAGGAGATTTTAAGTGAGATCTGAAGCTTGAGAAACTTTGAATGGGGCAGATTAAGTAAAGTAATTAAGAATGCAATGAAGAAAAAGTGCTAAAGTAGAGAAAAAATGGAGGCGGCCTTGGTTTGAACAGTGAAACAGAAGGTGCAGTGCAAGAGGAAATGGACAGAAAAAAAAAAAACCACAAAAACTTGTGTCCACAATAGATTGCTCTTTCAAAACTTGAAATCAAGTCAACAAGCTTGAACCTAATCTTTATTCAGCTCTCTGGAAATAGAAGTCTGTCTGAGAAAATAATTCCTTAGGACTTATCTTGGCATTCATAAAATGGAAGTAATAGCCTTTCACTTGACAAATTAAGCCAGTAAAGTTTGTGATGCACTTAAATTGATGACTGCTGGAGAGAGTCTGAGTTAGTAAGTCTGTTTTCAATTCTGTGAATGAATTGTGCACTGGAAATGTGCAAGATATCACATGGAACAACAAGTTGAAATTAAAATTTCAATCTTTTGTAAAAATAGTCAACTGTTTCAGGCAGAACAAAATAGTACAAGCACAAATTATGTCCTAAAACATAAATTATGTCCTTTTTTTTCTGCGAGTTGCTACTTTCAGGGAATGATGTATTAAAATTATGTGTTAATATAAATTAATCAATTTCTAAATTGTTTGTTATTCTTCTCAAGAGCAAAACATCTACTGCAGATGTATAAACTAAAGATCTCCATCTCTATTTCCCTTTAGTATGTCATATTGATTTAGTTTCCATATTCTCCCATCTTCTTTCAGTCTTTTCACAGCTATCCTATCTGTTATCTGGACTTGTCAGGTTTCTGATGGCATGGCAAAATGACGCAATACAACCATCAGAAACCTAACTTGTTTTCTGTCAGCAGGTTCAGCTCCTGTTTCAATCTCTCCATGTTTTTGCATCTTAACTACGTCTCTTGTTCTTGGCTCATAAATCTAAATGTAACTGTTGTTCAGTTCTTCTGTTATCTGCTTTAATCCAGGTTGACGCTTCTTGACTTGCTGGAACCTGTTAGTGTCAAACCACTCCACTCCATATCCATCTGTGACATTCCTCAGGAATTCTGTGTTTATTTCTGGTTTTTCCATCTTGCAAAGGTGATTCAGTTGCAACTCTATATAATAAATGTTCATATGGCTGTGGTTTTTGTTCGGTTTTCACAGAGGGAAGAGATCTTATGCTAACAATGACTATATGTCTTTTCAACTGAAAATGCACCAATCATATCTCCTAATTCTGCAGTAACCTGGTTGTAAAAGGAACTCATGCTATGATAATGCTCATCTTTTTACTCCATTAAGAGCTTTGATGCTTTCTCTAGATAGCACACATAATTTACATGCAACTTTACAGTCTTTCTGATGTTATACCTGTATAACATGAGGAGAGGATACAAAATATAATATAAGCAGTAAAGACATTACACTGCTGATATTCTGGGGGCACGATTCATGTTTGTGGTTAAACTCTGATATTAAATGATGAACACAGTGAAGGAAAAGAAAAGCTCATGCATTTTTATCAGCTTAGCTTGCATAGAATTAATACAAATTGTTTAAAACATACATTTAGCATATTGCAAAGTGATAGTAAATTTGTTTTTTATACCTAATTCTGAAATCCATGTTATGCATAAATAATTACTGTTTAACAAAATTATAGGTGCTGGGATAAATGGAAACCAATCCTTCATTCCAAACAGCAGAAGAGACCTAACAGATAACACAAAGAGAGCCCATATGAGAATACATCCACTGAACATCCACTTAATTTGCAAGAGTTCAAAGGACATTCAATCCCAACAGAATGACATCAAAAAGGATTGTAAAAATATCTTGTCAAGCAGCATTGTTGTGCTGTCTAGCTTTTTAATCGTAGCATAATGTTAATGCTATTAGTTTCTATAAAGACATACAGAGGTCAAGGATGCAAGAGGAAAAAAAAAGAAAAGGGGAAAAGAATAAAAGATTATATGTGCTAATTACATTTTCTGGAGCTTAGCATGATGGTGTGACCTATATTTATGTATTTTGGCTTGATGATATTGTTTTAAAACTATTCTTTCAATATTACCTTGTTCTATAGTAGGGTATGAAATCTGTTGCAGAAGATTAGAGGAAAATAGAGTATTATTAAATTAGTGAAAGCTGACACTCCCTCTTCCCCACAATTTCCCTAACTAGATCTTCCATTTTCAGTATATCCAAATTTATGTTTCAGTTCTTCTGTACAGAAAAATATGACACAAACTGCACATTTATAGAAGTATGTGTTTACAATGGATCTTGTCAAGTAAAACTCATTTTATACCCATATTAATCTGTAGCTATGATCAGAATTTATTCTTTGAGAAACATATAATTAATTTCAATTCTTCATCTAACAATTACAGATATCAAATTGGTTGTCTGATTATCAAGTAAATAGTAATATCTACATGTTCACATATCTACACTTGATTTTCTTTCAAGTAAGGGCTCAGTTGAAAATCTGCTATTTAGCAGAAGAATTTTCTGGCTTTTGTGATGCCAGTGAGGGTAGGGAAACTCTCCGTTATTCTTGGTTCTTTTTACATTGTTATTCGTATTTGTACAAGCTTCTAATACACTGCAACTTTGCCATTAAATATTGCCTCTGGCCTATAGTTAGCACAGTCTATTTAAATTTCAGTTGGAGAAAAAGACACCTTCTTTTTGTATTATGTGATCAAAATTTTGAAGCTCTATAATTTTCTTGCTGCTCGTAAAAACAAAGCACGCAGGCTCCCAGAGAAAGCTCTTTCTACGAGCTATAAATATTTGCTATTTGGAAAACCTCAATGAGTGTTTAGTCATTAAAAAACTAAAGGAAGAAAATTACTAATAATGATTGGTTTGAGCTAATGAGATGTTTTTATGCAAATATATAAACCTTAAATATGACCTGGAAACAAAAGACTGCTTAACAGTTACTATTAAGCTATACATTAGGAAATCAATTAAAGAGAACTTCTTTCTAATGATCAAGCTGTAGAAGAGTTGCTATGGAAACCTGGAAAGAGAGATATTCAGAATGCAAAATAGCTAAAGAAACAAACAAAATATTTGTAAGCAAGTATTCAGGGATTTGTATAATCAGCTAAGTAATAAAAGGCTGATTCAATATTTTTCCACTCCAGTATACCTACACGAAGGGCAATTTTGAATATAAAGGTGCCAGTTTACTCCATGTTTGGACACCACAAAGGAAGGCAAAGCCAAGATAGTTTTTACGTAACCAATGACAGGTCCCTAATTTAAAATATGAGATAGACAAATAAGATTACTTAAAGGTCTCAAATAACTCTACAGTCATATCGTTAGAAATTGCTGGCAAAGAAGAAACACATACGTGGAAAGAAAGGGAAAACACAGGTGGTTAAAAGCAACATTAATTCTTTCACTTGTACTGTAAAATGAAGTAGTACTTCAAGCAGGGACTGTTTTGAAAGACTCAAATTGTCTTGCCTGAAGGCTGTTAGCTTCTTCCTGCTTCTTTTTTTTGTTTGTTTTTTGCACCTCTACTTGAGATAGCTTGATCTAGTGAGTAGCAACCCTGCCCATGGCAGCAGGGTTGGAACTATATGGTCTTTAAGGTCTCCTCCAACCCGAGACATTCTATGAGTCTATGATTTGAAGATAATGGTCTCTTTTCTGGGTTATTTCAATATTACTCAACTGAAAATCTCTGACTGTATGTTAGCTAACATCTCTGGTATGATTCAAGCATGTGAGCAGGCTTCTAAATTGATACATTAATTTAAGTATTTTTTTCAGACTATGCCCATATACTTCTACTAGTCTTGAACACAAATCAATATGACCAATATCATATGATTTTCAGTGAAATATTGACATTTATAAACAAAGGAAATTGGTACATATTTGGCTTCTACAAACAAGGAATGTACTGCAGTTTTTTTCTGTCAAGTTGTCTCATTTCTATCTTTATCGAATTTCATCTTAACTAATTCTGAGTAGCATATTCATGTGGATATTTCTGATGGAAGCATATGAATGAGTGCATTTTCTGATGAATTTGAAAGACTGTTTCAACATGCAGCTTTCAAAGAAAAAAAAAGTGGATTAAACAATTAGCATAAAAATACATGAGGAACATCAGTAAAAATGAATTTAAAAATTGCCATCAGTACCACAGAAGTATATGGGAGTGTATCTAATTGTCTTTTCCAGAAGTCAGTCAATCAGTTTAATTGGATCATGTTATGTTATGAACTGCTACAGTCTTTATGATGGAACTACCAAAAGGACCAAATTCTGTATATACTGCACTGAATGATTCATTTCAGTGGAAATTGGAAAACTAGAATAAAATCAGTACGACATACGACTCTTGAGTTTTTTTGAAAGTGTGACTGTAGAGATATAACTGAACAGTAGAAAGCTGTACTTCAGAGAAGAAATACAAAAAGAAAAAAAAGAAAAAAAAAGTATATTTAGCCAACTTAAAGCAGTACATAGCTATGAGGAGGAAAAGGGATTTTCTAAAAGAAAATCTTTCAGTCTTTTACTTGATGGGTTGGTCATTTTGGTTGGCTTCAGTGAGAAATCCAGCTAGCTCTATACAGAAGTTGAACATCTGTTCTCATCAAAGGACACACAGCCAACAGCACAACGAAACCAATCACTATTAAATTATATGTATTGAAAGTAAAGAGTTGCATGCTGCTTACCAGAGAACACTTAGAAGAATTTAGCTATAAAGTAACTTAAAAAATTATTCTAATCACTTATCAGACCAAACTAAGGAAAAAACAGTAACTCATCACTCACTAGAAAAATATGTAAATTAATATAGTGTTTTAGTGTCTGGTTTGTAAAATACGCTACTGTAGATCTAGACTGATGTACTTAAACTTTGCAAAAATCAGTGAAATCTGATGTGAACCCAGTAATCCTTCTCAGTGTGAGTACTGAGTCTACCTCACTCTAAGAGATTTCTTTAGTCAAGAGAAGGTAATAAATTTGTCTCGCAGGGTGACCTAGGGCCAGCTAACTTTTGGGATCAATGGAAGAATCAAGTTCCAAAGTCAAAGGCCCTAAGTAAATAGCACCCAGACTTTTTTTTTTATATATTTCAGCAAGCCCTGAAATAATTTCAAAGGTAATCACTTTGTGGGTAAACTTCATGAATTATTCACACATAACCTGTTACAAATATTCACTATTTGAGTTGAATGAGTGCAAGTTCAATGTTCATATCCATATGTTACATTTGAAACTTGTGGCTATAGGTACATCATAAGCAACTACTGTGGTTTGTCTGTAGTCTCAAAACTCTGAACAAATCACTACATGGGACAAATTATCTTTACGTATAAAATTTCAGAATTTCACTGTCCTATATGTCCTGTATAAATTCCCTGGTTTTAATGCATATTGAAGCCTCGAGTTCAAATTTAATTTTGACAACTTAAATGCTCTAAAAAAACAAATCATAAATATGACAAGATCGTGGATCTGGATTAAAAAAACTAATTTTTGAGGAAATATTAGCTGCAAAATGGCATTATTTAAAGGTAATTTTATTCCATATTCTGCTAAAATATTTAATCTCTTTTAAAATGAGATTTTCTTCCTTTTTTATTCTTTTAAATCATTTGACCACTACTATATGGAAATAAGCATTTCTGCTAATTATTTCACTGAGCAAAAATTACAGAGAAAATCAAGATGAATGAGGCACTGTGCTTTGCGTAAAATAGACAGACAAGCTGTCAGTGCTGCATAACTCATCCTGAGAACAATTCCCGTTCCCCAAGGAAGTTGTCAGGAAAATGGAGGTCCTTGTCATTTCTTTGCTTGCAATTTGGGACTTTCCTTTCAAACCTAGTTTATTTCCAGAATCTTTTGACACTATTCTTGCAATTAAGTGCTTTTTTTTTTTTTCTTTTTTCATTTTTTCTCATCTTTAAGCTGCATCTATACCTTTCTGGTGCCATATATAGAGAGTATGGCACTGCTATTAGGCATGTTTCTTATTATTTTGTTCCACCTCTGAAGCATGTTTATCCCATAGACATGCCATGCAGGCCGCTCTGTGCCAGTGCCTCAAGTGGCTGGGCAGATTGTCACTGCTTGAAGAGCCCTGTAAGTCTCATCAGTTCTGGAGTGCTTGCAAGATTGCACAAGAGAGCTTAGAGCTGCTCTTGGAGCAGTACCGCTCCTCCAAAATTTGCCATGCGGGTCATTTTCTGCTAGTGGACACTCCTGGTGGAGCAGTATATTAGAACCTCAAGCAGTGATGAGTAGATCTGCTCCAAAAGTGGCTTAAAGTGCTCCTGCACACTCTTGCAGCTTTGTTGTTAATTGAATATTGTTTTCAATAAGAAACAATTGATTAATCTATAATGAGATCTCATAAAGTAATGCCTGAGCTTGATAGGAAGCATTTGCATCCGGAGTTTGTGGAAAAGAAATATGAAAAATTGTGCAACTGGGATATGCAAAAAAAGAAAATCTGTTTATTCTCATTCTCTTTAAGAATTTTTTTTTTTTCAGTTGACCTTAAATTTGTGCAACAGCAGCCCACAGTTCCTCATCTGCACTCATTAGGGATACTGAAAAATTTCAGATAGAGATCCTTAACAGAATGATAAGAAAAGGGAAAGTTCACAATACAGCTTCTGTTAGAAGTAAATTCTGAGTAAAAGTTAAATTCAGTTCTAGGATTTATTACATGCAAATATACACACATAGGTGAGCAAGTACATGAGAGATCAGTGATAGACTATGGTCTTACTGATCAAAGAGACAAACACATAAGCCAGCAAATGTTAAATCAGAATGCATTTTTATTTTTATTTTATTTTATTTTTCCCCATGAAACTAAATCAAATACATTGCAGATTACCTACAGTTGAGCCTGGCACAATTTTATCAGGAGCATTTACAAGAACATTCCAGTTAACAATGTAACCTTTGTTTTTACACTAATCCCAAACCAGCAGAGACTGTATGCCATGCTTGTTCAAGATAAAAGAGAAAAATGGACACCTGTGTAATTTATGTAAGGAGCTCAGCCCTAGAGAATGTCAAAAGAGACTACCCACAATTGGAAGCTGAAACACAAGGAGAGAATTTTTTTAAAAAATAGAAATTCAGACTAATTAGAATTATTTATAATGGAAGACAGACTATTGCTTATGAATTGTCTGTTTAAAGACATTTGGTAAAAGTCTGAATTAAGATAATAAGTGAAATCACATTAAAACTAATTAGTTGAACTGAAATAATATATGTGCATGCACCTAAGGTGATAGCAGTTCAGTTAGGTGACTTCACCTCTGTAGGCAAGTAAACTAAATCTAAGTAAAGCTGTGAAGGGTTCAGTTACCATATGTCAGCAGTCTGTACATATACACAGCAAATACAAGGTCATCTGAGGGCTTAGGAAAGAACCACGAGCTATGTTAATCACAAAAAAAGTTGCTGTAGATCATCAGTAAGTTATGTGTATGCCTAGGGCATACAATTATCTTCAAAAAGGGGACTCTGTTTTTTAACTAATTTGCTTGTGACATTTGTGAACTTTTTCAAACACCACAATAAGAAGATATAAGCCAAGAGCAAGTTGTCTAGACTTACTTCAGGTATACACAGAAAAGCATTGAACTATTCAGAATTTTGAAAGAAATATAAAATAAGGTCTACGAACCATCGTCAGAGTGGACTATATATTCAGTGTGCTCAATTTTTTCAACACTTAGCCCCCACTCTCTAAAACAGTGCCGTTTCCTAGAACCTAAATTTCAGTAGGGCAAATGAAAATAGAACCTAGATGAAATGCTCATCTTCCTCCACTGGTTTTCCAGGAAATCTAGTTGCTTCTGCTGAGCATAATTAAAAGCTGCTGTACAGTGGAGCAGGACAGCCTATTGGAGATGCAATTTCCTATTCCTTACAGGATGCATTGTAAGACGCACACCTGGTATTTATCCACTCTGACAATAAACGCCTATTAGAGGACAGGAAGGTTGTAGATCCTCCCTTCTTACTCTGGACTTAAGAGTCACCTACCATTTCCCAAACCCATCTGCCTCTCTGCCTTTTATTCAGAATTGCCCAGAGCCTCAGATTCAGCAGGAGGTGAATATGCCTTTTAAAATAGATTTTATATATATACATTTTATTATGTTATGAATTTTTTTATATTCAGCAGGAGTGCACGACAAACTGAAAGAGAAAAAAGAGATGATGAGTGCTGTGTGTTTATTATCACTGCTATTTGTCAGCAGAAATTTGGAACTGCAAAATGAGCACATCAGATTGCTGGTTTTAGGGAGATTAATATTGAAACAGCTAATTGTCAGCTGTCAATTTATTATTATTATTACTGTTTTTAATGCAAAAATTCATTCCTGTGATCTAGTGAATGAAACTGTCTGCAGACTCAGGAACACAGCAGTCTGTTATCTTGCTCATGTGAAAAAAATTTAATTAACAACAGTACGACCTAATGCAGCTGAAAGAGCAGGCTCTTCTACACTATGTTGCAAGCAGATGATTCAGCAGCATAAACGTTTCTTTAACTTGTGCCAGCTGTTAACTGTCACCTGGAGCGATTATTGCAATCAGACATCTCAGGACACTTCATCCGTGCTACAGCTCCCCACCCAAGTTCTTTCACACCACTGATAGTAAGTGTGGGCATAACAAGATCTGTTATTGCCTTTCTGTGCATTGAGGACTCTTCTGCCATATGAAAGTTACAGCACTGACTTTGCAGGCCCCAATTAAAGTCTCAGATCAAAGGTACTGCATAGATATTTTTAAAATTAGAACAGCATTCTCTAAAATTAAAAAAAAAAAAAAAGTATTTCCTTAAATAATATCTATGCATTTCTGTAAGATACAAATCCTCCTAATCTGAGATGCAATTAACATTTCCTAAGCTATTGGATATGCTTATACATATGGAGAAAAAAAGATTAGATGTACAATTCTAAGTCATGCATATCAACCATTTAGGTACTGAGTGCCATTAAGTATGAAGGATGCTGTAATGACATCGGGAGGGAAGACTCAAGGGGCACTCATAAGTGTGTGACCTGTGCTCACAACACTCCTCTAGCGCCTCTGGACAGCTGTCTTGTAGAGTACACAACTCTCAGTATTTTTTGCATCATCTTCCACTTGCAGGAATCATTGCTTCATGATTCAGACAAAATTTCCTCCAGAATCATGAATCAAAGCAAAATCTGACTGTGAATTGGACAGGAACAGACCCAGGTTGCAAATAGGTCTTCATTGGGAAGCACAGCTTGCACACTAGACAAGGTCCTTCTGTACCTACTCTGAAAATAACAATTTTGTTCTAGAAATAATTGCAGTGAAATTATCAGTAGTTGCAGGGCTGTGTATATGGATAAATGTAGATATTTTAATTCAAAAGTCACCCAGGATTTGGTAGACACTCAAATTTGCCTAAGGTTGCCCTGAAGACTCTAAGCTTACTCATCTGCCCAAGAGAGTGCAAATACAAGCAGTGGTGATTTGAAAGGTCCCCAAAAAGGCATGGGCATTTTTCTTTTGGGTATATAATCTTCATATTGATGGTTTGCAAAAATGTACTTCCATTTCAGAGATGAGGAGGTGGCTGGCCACCAGTACAACTCATTGTTTTCTCTTTCCAATCTCATAACCATATGAAGAAAGGCTAAAATCATGTCTCAATTAATTGAGACTTAACGTTTTGTAAAATAGACAAATAACGTCTCAGTGAACAGGTTTGAAAATTGGGACACAGGTAAGTACAGTCAGGCACACTAAAAATATGGTTTCAAATTTGATATTGTGTCCAAGATTTTATCAAAAGCAAGGGCTTATCTGCAGCCTCAGTACCTCGAGTACCTCAACTCAGGTACTTGTTTAGTTCTCCTGGTTAAAGTGGAAATTGACAGAGAACCAGAATACATTTCAAGCAACTTGACTGTGTATTTATTCTTACTTTACTGTTGCATTGGAGACTATTTTATACTAGAAGTTACCCATTCATGATAAATTTGGTAATAACAATAATATTTTCTTTGCCAATCATTGCATTTTTTTACAGATATTCTGAGACAGAGACATATTTACAGCACCGTCTGCAATACTATAAAGATAAAATGTCTTGTCTAAATCAGGAAATTATTGTTTCTACTCAAATCTTTGTGTCTATGCACCTACTCAAGACATGTAAACAGCTCCGAAGTGTACAACCATGTTTCAAACACATCACAGTTTTGATAGTTTCTTCATTGTATTAGATCTCTTCTTCTGAACAAAAATGTTAGGCCAGTACATTTCAATATAATAGACCAGATCTGCTCTTGTAGAAGTTAATATCCAGCTTCATATTATGCTAGTACATTTTTAAGAAAATCTTTTCAAGTCCACAAAATTTTGATGACTTACAACTGTAGGAATTAAAGAGAAATGTCTACCTATCAAGAAAAAGACAAATACATATGTAAAATGAGACTGTGAGTCTCCTTTAATATAGTTTCAGATGCAAGCTGAAAGCTTTTCCTTTGAGCTGTAAAAGCATGATTCTGTATCAGAATAAAAGAAAAAAAAATATTTTCACATCATGAAGACTTCTGGTTCATAAACATTCTGCTTTCACAGAAACTTTTGAAATTTATATAGATCAGATGTGACTTGCTAGCGTGATTGTCTGCTGTTGCTTTAAGTATGGTATTTGCACAATCAGTCTGGGGATCACAGAGAAAGAAATCAGTATAATTTTCAAAATATCTCAATTTGAATGTGTCTATTCAGAAAAAAAATATACCTGGACTACATAATATATAATCCAAGCTGGAAGCCTGAATTATACATGAAATTGAGCTACTGAACTACAGCATTGATCCACATTTTTTCAGTATGGGAGCAATCCCCCTGCACAAAATCATTGCTAAAGATCTCCATGATTTAAAAATAGTGCAGGGAAAAGACTTTCAAAACACTAATTTTTGAAAAAGGAAAAGAAAAACAAGTGAAACAAGATGCCACAATCTAAGAACTTCTTTGTAATGTGAAAAAAAATTGAATTTTACCATGGATTTGTTGCTGTTGCCACAAAACAAACAAAAAAACCTCAAACAACAGCAAGAACAAACCATCAACTGACCAAATGGACAAAAGGAAGTACGGAAGTACGATGAAGGAACAGAGGACCAAGAAGAGAAACTTCAGTAATCAGTTTGCTGCTCCTCAGCCAACCTGACCACTCTGGCAAGACATCCTGAGGCACATGATACTGGCATGCAGTTGCCACAGCCTTTTCACAATCCAATGTTTTTAAATTATGTCTGTGAAGAAGACGCACAAAACTCCATTGCAGAGAACTACAACCAGCTCAGAACTTGTACCCGGTACACTGCACTATTCCATGATCAATAGCCAGAAAAAGATGTAAACTGATTTATGAAGCAACTTGGAGATTTATGAAAATAGCAATTCCTTAATGCATAAGGCTTCTTAGGATTCTGTTTTCACTTTGCTTTTGTATAACATCATCATCACTGCTTAAAAGCTAGGTGATTTTAGTTTGCATCTAAAACTAAACATATTTGGTTTGCACAGTTGTTTATGTTTACTGATGATAGACTTTTTTTTCTTTTTTCTTTTTCCAAACGATAGACCTTCTGTATAGGTCTTAAATTTGTTTGGTTTTCTTCATTTGCTCTCTCCACATGACAGGTCGTTTACAGCTCCAGGACAACAATTAAGGTTTTGTATGCATATGGATCATGCTTGGAAACTAAATTACAAAGACAAATAATAACTACAACTATCTAAGCTGAATAATCATAAACACTACTACCTTGTTGTGCACTAACATCTGACCTTTAAATATCAGATTACAGCAAAATAACAAAGAAGAATGGCTCAACAGGGCATAAAATAAACTTCTCAATAATATTCTCACAGAAAGCAATGGCAAAAGGTTTACTTCTAAGATAAATGGTCTGAAAGATTCAGCTGTAGAATTCTACAAAGGGAAAGACTTCCAAAATAGTAGTGTTAAGTGAGGAGAAGCCTGATATTGTGACACAGCAAATGGTAGGAATGGAGGAGAAACAGGTCAGAAGCCAAACATAAATTATGAGAGGGGCCATAAACATGAACCAGATTTCACAAATAGAAAGGGGAAAAGGTTTGAAGAGCCTTTAATGTTAACAATAAAATTTTGAAGTTGATTCTCAGCTTTAGAGTCAACCAATGCAGTTGTCTGAGTAAAGGGTAATATGAGAGTAGCAGAAACAGTAATAAATTAAACAAGAGACAGAATTTTGAACAGATTGCAAGCAGAAGGCCAAAGGAGTAAGAATACAACAAAAAGTTCATTATTGTTAGAAATAGCTGTGGTCTGATACAGAACCTTGGCTAAAAATTTCTAAACAACTATAAAAAGAGAATGCAAATAGGACAGTTATTATTCATCACATAGTTACACAAGAGCACACCTGCACACATTTTCATCACTGAGATTGAGATATTTTGACAACGATTTTCAACTAAAAGTTCTCAGTGCACGTTTTCAGTCATCAGCCAATGGGAGTAGCCTTGTTTTTCATCAATGAAAACAACTGAAGAAAGAGTTTGGCAACAAAAGTACCAGGAAAACATGATGCTTTCTGTTTATTTGGTTCAAATGACTGTTTCAAGTATCATTTATTGTATACAGATTTCTAAACTGTTTTTCTTACTGCTACAGAAAGAAAGATTGATTAAAAAAGGTGAAAGAAGACTAACGGGATTATCTAAGCCATCTCCTTTTCCCTAAACTAGGATCACCTTACACCAGAGTATTCAGACGATGGAGACCCTACTGCCTTCCATGTCTATCTGTCTGCTTTATTATCCTCAGTATTTAAAAGTTTCTGTTAACAACCAACATTCTTTCTCACTGAAAAGTAAACCTATTATTCTTTGTGCTATATGTTACAGACGTAGCAAACAGATTATTCCCTTTCTTTTCACAAAAGCATTTGCAGATATGAAGAGTGTTATCATGCTTCCTTTCAGCCTTTCATTCTCTAGATTAAGCAACTCCAGTTCTTAAAAAGCATGCAAGCAATACTGTTCAATTCAATGGAACAATTAGCTAGGGACTCCCCCATTCTTTGAGTTAAACTCTACTTGCTGTTTGAAATAAAGCCCAGTTGAGCACACCACAAACAGCAGGAAAGAAAGCTTTGCAAAGGTTTTGGCTAGGCAAGGTAGCCCTTCAGAGCATGCCAGTTGAAAAGTTTTAAGAAGAGGACAAATAATAAATTATTATGAAAAACAGCAAAACAGTACGGTTAGCCCTATTCCCAAATGGAGACAGTCCAAACGGACAGATGCACTGGAAGATGAAATCTTTGAGATGTTACTCATCAAGACATGAGCACTGTAAGCTACCATCTTCTCTGGGAGAAGGAAAGGGAAGGTTTATCTATGGCTCTGTGTCCACTTGCTTTACAGAGATCGGACATGAAAGGCTGTAATATGTTGTTTTTCATCATTTTGTGAGTCTCTCCTCATTTCTCTCTCTTCACCATCTCCAGTTTCACTTAAACACATAGATTATGACCGTACCTAAAATCTGGAGAAGTGAAATCTGTACTTCTAACCTAAATATCTTAAGAAAAAGTAATATGTTCCAATAATTCATATCCTGTTCTCAGTGTCTGAGGTTCTTCATCCTTTGTTCTTGGCTTAGGAAATCAGAGTACTAACGAAGAAGGCTCATTCTTGACCTCTGCAGAAAAACAGTTGTAGTAGCCTCAAAATAATCATTTTTTTAATACCAAGAATAAAGGCAGCCAACTCAAAAAGAAAAACAACAACAAAAACATTTGAATTTGACAGAATAATGATAATAGTAGGAAAATGTTAACCTGTCCTAACTGAATTTGGTGCATTGGCATTTTAGTGAAGTAAAAATCCATGTATTGGAAAGTTTTCATATTTCCTCTGACTACACAGAAATATGTCATAAAATTGACTGAAAAGTGTGAGATCAAAAGCATAAAGTTTAACTTCTGTGTATTACAGAACATTTGTGACCCTAATTGTAACAGACATCCTATAATAGGTTTTCCACATTATCTCTGGTATGCAGTGAACATACTTGTCAAACAGATGATGATTCTATGCACTAACATAACCATCTTTCTTAAGCACATCAAAGCTTTTATTTTTTCCAATAAACAGTAATCCTAAACAATAGCACTTATGTGAAATACAGTGTTTGCAAGGGCCTTGGGAGCTGCATCTTAGGAACAGGGACTCTAGTACAGTAGCACCTCCTGCCAATTCTGCATATATTGTTAGAACTACAATAATAATCTCTTCTCCACCTCGTATAACACTTTCGCAGAGCTGAAAACTGTGAGGCAATGCATGCTATAGTTCAAGCTCAAACTGAATTGTACCATTTGACTTGAAAACACCTGAAAAATGTGGTCTATAAATGTAATGCTGACACAACCTTAACTCTAGTGATTACAGTATCCCCTGCTTATAACACTGCCATGGTAATTAAAGCATGTTAGAGCTACAAAACAAATGCAGTAAAGACACCTTCTATGACAGAAACATTAATAAAATTTTTAAAACATGATCTGTTGTGGTATTAAAAATGGAAAATTGTGTTCCAAGTCATAATGATTTAGTGCTGAATTACAGAAATAGTTGAAATGCTTAAATACGATGGCAGCTGGTACTATTCTTGAGCATTATACATGCACAAAAGTTCTATGGCAAATACATTTAAATATATTTAATGCTGCAAAACCTGGAAAGGCAATTAGTGACAATAAAATTTGTATTGAATTTGGATAAATTTAAGACAATTAGCCTTCTTCTAAATGCAATTTCTGGCCAAGAAATCCATAGGGACACATGACTTATACACATTTATTACTCGTTAGAGCAGAGTAATTCCTGTCATGGCTGAACATCAAGGGATTTATCATCATAAATTCAGATCAACTAATGGACTGAATAGTCCTTTTCTCCCAAGAACAAATCCCTAGGTAAAAGATATGAAATAAAAATTGACCACAGCAGAAGAAGTGCATAACAATAATATGCATATTGGGTATATACAGTTATTATGTACAATATGTGCATATATGCATTTATTGTATATTGGTCAAACTGGAAAAGTATGAATTAGATTTACCTGTGTGCACTTTATCTACACTCCAGGTAGCACAGCTAAAGCAAATGCTCTCTTATTAGCAAGTTCACCTTACAGTATTTCTAGAAAAATATACTCTCCAGATACAATTTTGCTAGTCTTCTTAGCCACAGCATCCTTTCTCTGATCCATCCTTTAGTCTATCTTATTTTTTCTTAGAGGTATTATTCCCGCATCAAACTTATGTAAGCAAGCAAACAAGCAAACAACTGAAATATTTTTATAATATGAAAGATAGACATTATGTGATCAAAAGATTCAGTAGTTTGGTGACAGACACTCATTTCTTTATTTCCTAAGAAAAAAACTGTGATTTAACCCAGCAGGCTGTGCACCACAAGGCAGTTTGCTTATTTGGCCCTCCCAGTGGAATTGGGGAGAGAATCAGGGAAAAAAAAAAAATTAGAACTCATGAGTTGAGATAAAAACCTATTTACCAAGATAGAAAAGGAAGAGAGAACAGAAAGAATAATAGTAATGATAATAATATATATATATATTTACAAAACAAGTGATTTTCAACTCAGTTGCTCACTGCCTATTGACCAACGTCTAGAAAAGTCCCCAAGCAGCAGCTACTACCCTCGGCTAACTCACACCGATTTTAATGGTTTTTGCATGATTTCTTATGATATGGAATATACCTTTTGTCACTTTTGGTCAACAGTCCCGGTTCTGTCCCCTCCCAGCTCCTTGTACCTCCCAGCTACTAACTGGCAGGGCACTGTCAGGGCAGCTGAAATATCCTTGGATCTGTCCAGCACTGCTCAGCAACAACTAAAACATTGGTGTATTATCAACATTATTTTTCTCCTAAAGGCAAAACAGCATCATACCAGACACTGAAGAAATCAACTCTGTTCCATCTGAAACCAGGACAAAGCATAATTCCTGTTCAGAACAAATAGTTCTGGTACAAAGAGTTTCCTGGAACACAACCCTGCACATTTTCTGGTTCAGAAAGACTGAATAAATACCGTAATTTTACAGTACTGCATAAATATAGTAATTAAAATTACTGTTTGCTGTTTGTCACCCATTCTTGCATTCTTCTACATTAGCTCACAGGAGAAAAAAAAGGAAAAATGTAAAAAAAATGTGTAAGAGTTTGTGCTACTGTTTTCCTGCCCTTATGACGTCACTGGAGTGTTTCCAGAAATCATGGCTGATGAACTTCACAGAACTTAAAGGCAGGATTCATAATGTGATCTGAAATGACTTTGAGCCATCTCTTTGTCTTCCAACTACTTTGAAGACTTTTTTTCCAGTTTATATAAACTTTTTGCATGAATATCCTTTTTCAGCACAAGTTGTTGCATTCACTTCCCTGTATATTGTAAGCAAATTGATGTAATCCTCTGTATCTAAACAAGATTTTCTTTTATTATTTTCTTGAACTAAGAACACAGTGTAAAGCATACTGATTGTCAGTGCTTGTGGTCATTCAACTTGCATCATGGGACTTTTGCAGTATGCAGTCTGGATGGTTTTAGGTTGAAGAAAAAAAAAAAAAAGGCTCACGAGAACAGCTAAGTTTCTCTAACAATAATGAATATATAGTCCTTAGGAGCAAACTAGAGAAAAGCATAAAATAAGCTGCACTGAAGACCAAGAGTCTACTGGTTCCTCACCATCAGCCTTGCTGATATCCATTTCCACCCTTCCTGCACTGCTCTTCTGTTTTGAAATACAGATACTCCTATCTGTTCTCTGCATCTTCTTCAGAACAGAGTTTCCTATGACAATGCAACTAACACACTTTAGCACGCTATTCATCACGTGATTTTTCCCATATAATAGTCCAGTCAAGACTCATATTAATGATGCCTTCCAAAATTCCTGTCATAAACCATCACTAGTACTCTGTTTTTGCCCATGGCGTTGAAGGAAGTATTTAATAAGACTGGTCTCAAAATGGGTCATTAGGTTATTCATGGAATTGCATTTCTTCAAGCTAGTAATTCCCTTTGCAGTATAATCTATTATCACCTCCCACTTAGCTCATTTTATCCACTTTAAAAGTTCTTGTACTAGCCCCATATTATCAAATTCAATTGGTAATTTCCCATGTGGCACCATATCAAATGCTTTACTGAAATCTAGACTGACTACACAGAACACATTTCCTCTGTCAACTGCCATTTAAAACCCAGGATAGCAGGGTTAATCTGACATGATTTACCTCTGACAAAGATGTTTTGCATTTCATCCCTTTTTCAACATATTTCCCTACATCTATTCTTTCTAATTTTCTTTTAATATTTTTTCCCTCTCAGAAGCTTTGCACTTCATTGAGGTCAGGCTTTAAAGCTTGTTGTTACTTGAATTATTTTTCATCATGAAAATGGTGTTTACTGATCTCTAGTAAAAAAAAAATGTCATTTTGAAGTTAATGCACTTATGGAATACTTTGACTTGCTGAATATGCAGTGTCAGATCTTTCAGGATCATGGAACAGAAACTGCCACTGCTGAAGGTAAAGTAAAATTCAAAAGCCTTTGAGATGAAACAATTTACCTTTCCCAGACTTTCCTTACTGTCACCCGCCTCCGTGTTAAATATCATTACTTTCACTGAAAACTTAGTTCACATACTTATTTAGTTAGGAGAATAAGCCACGTCTTTAATCTTATCGACACTTTCACAATTTTCCCCTTTTCTCCGGCAGCCCCAGGTATTGCATCTGAATTACACATCACTCTGGAACTTCACTGCAAAAGTAGGCCTCTAGATTTTATTGGCTTCAGATGATTATGAATTTGCCACAGTTCTCTGATAGTTGATCCAGTGGCTAAATGTATTAAAAATGTATCTACTGTTTTTAGCTTTCAATAGCTGATGACTCTCAGTGTGTGTCTACTCTTTTTAGTGACTTTACCAAACTCACGTACTTTGAAAGTACCTTTAGGCACTGAGTGTTAAAAAGAGTGAAATGTTAATGATGACAAAATGTAGAGAAGAATATATAATTTCAAAAACGTAATTTTATTATATAGTATATTGTTATAATGAATTATCTTGTATTTCCAAGATTTAAAGCAACTTTTTTCAAATCCAGTTGCACTGTGGATAAAATATAGTGTATTTGAATAGCTAAGCAAAATGATTACTAATATTAATAATAATGACTGTAACAAGTATTTTCTCATAGTGTCCTGGTTTTGACAGCCCACATTTACAGGTCAAGAAGTAGTTATTAAAAACATCCAGTAGAAGACTTCTGTGCTCAAGGAGGCCTTCAATACAGCTGAGAAATTTGAAATTGATGAAAAGCTTTCCCTCTGGTACTCTTTGAATTTATGTTTCCAAATGCTTCTGGTACCTCCTTGTCTAACTTTCAGCTCCCTGATGAAAATGCCAATATATAAAAATAGGGTATAATGAGGTTGTTTTAAGTAAGTATTCCTTTACTATAAGCTGATTAACTAATATCACTGAAAAGCTTAATTTGGGCAAATATACCTTTTTACATGAAAATTAGTCAAAAGTAGAACTATATACTGACCCTCAGTCAGGACACGGGTACTGGAGTTGCTGGTGGCAGTTATGAGCTAGAATCTGCAGTTAAAAACATCAAAATATACCTGTTGAATTTAACTATTTCTACGATTACACAGAACGTGTTTTTGAGTTTGCAAGCTTTAGTTCTGATATTTCAGTTCTGCTTTGGAGGCCCAAGCCTTCCCTTAGCCTAGATTTCAAGCCAAGTGGACAGAATGAGGGCCAGAGGCCCTGCTTGGCTTTAGTCTGATCTAGCCACCCAAAAGTCATCAGGCTACAAGGCAAAATTCTACTTCATCTTTTTTCTTAACACTGGTTCTGGTTATAAGGCTCAGAGCCACAATATAGCCTAAGTGATCACATAGTACTTTGAGCCCACCAGTCCTAAGCTTTTCAGTAAAAATTTTACAAAGGGTCACAGTGAAAAAAAGATTTATTGTGCAGCACACTTTTCTGATTCAGAACAGAAAACAATGGGTGTATGTGACTGACTGAGCAGGTTGAGATCTTAAAACAGCTTATTTTTATTAAAGGATAACAAGTTTAAAGTGTGACAGGGAACACTGTGTTGAAAACAGGTTTAAGACAGCTTGATACGTATTAATTAAAAATTAAATCTTTGTTTGAGATGGAGAGTGGTTACACCTGGAGGAGTAAGCTGAGAAGAAGTAATTGAAGTAAGTATACTATTCACTTCTCTTTAACCTTCAAAATATTCATTTTATTGTAGAATAAAGTAATAGCTTCTACCAGCTATGATTGGTTAAAATAAGATGCAGTAGAAGGACGTTTTCTTAAGGGGTGATTCTTGTTTAAGTCTGCTTACTCTTCCAAGCCCTTTTTTAAAAACACATATGATTAGACAAGGGATATTCCACTGGTAAATCTTTTTAAAGTAATCTATATACTTTGCATTGAAGGCCAGTTACCTATGGAGTTATTAACCAGGAACCAATTGAAACTGAGACATCCAATGATTATAGCTGATGTTAATGTTCCTATAAAAAAGTTTATCAAAACAGAAATGTTTAAAAAATTCAAAAATATCCATTCTGATATTTCTTTAGAGAGTATTGGTTACAACTGGAGAAATGAAAGTTGTATAGGCAGTGCTCTACAGTTGATTTATGAAGTCCATTCAAAAATAATATAACAGGTAACTCAAATCAATTAGTATCTGTGGCATTTATCCCTTCTAGAAAAAGGAGGAGTTCATGATAGAGCAATCTGCTTGCATACGTTGGTAGTGAAGGTTCCTATCAGCACTCACCACACAAAGAGTAATTTAAATGGGGAAATCCTATCCGTTTGTGTATGAAATACAAAAACTATATGGACTCTTAGAAGCAGGAATATGATAATAACAGTGACTCCAACAAGTATAGATATTTAACACTGAGTATAATTTTTGAGTAAAACTTATCATTAAGTATAATATTAGTGGATCCAACAAAAGGTTTTCAGTAGGAGAGTCTTGAAGGAAAGCCTGCATCAAAATTTAACCTGATGTTTAAATATACAACGTAGATAGCAAGAAGAACTCTAATATCCCATAGTCTAAAGACAAAAGCCCACGGACTACCTTCAGTGTTGATTATTCAGACTGGAATAAGGTGTTTGTTTCTTTGAAATGCAACATATTTCAAAACAATGTTCATGGATTTAATGGACAAGAAAAGAAGAAAAATTTTCTCCTTGCTATTGAATTTATGCTGATGGGGACCAAAGTCCATCCTTTCCCATTCCTCCACTCCGCTAAAGGGATGTAAAACATTATACATAACTGGATTCATTTTACTTTACTTACTACTCATTTACTGAAAGGGCTATGGCATACGAAGACATATTCAAGACTCAATTTCTGCCTGAAAAAAAATTTACTGCCCCAAAAGAAAAAGCAAAACCTTTGATCTCTGCTGACATTCCCACAATACAGTGACTAAAGATTTTGAAGTTCTCATTAACTTCTGGATCTACACCAGGGCAAGATTCAGTAGTACTGAGCTCAGTATGTTTGTAGAACACTTGCTAAAAATTTGACTCTAAAAATAGCTAAATAATTCTCACTGAATTTAAAAGTTAGAAAATGCATGCTTCTTAGAAGAGCAAAGTCAATTGCAAGTCTTAGGGGCTGAAATAATCTACATCAGCCTTCACTCCTTCCTGAAATGAAGTATCCTTGAGATCTAATCAGTAACAGTAATTGGTGATCCTTTTTTTTCTAGAATGTGTGTCAATATGACATTAGAGTTGTACCATCACTTGCCTGTTCTGCTTACATAGATAGATATTCATGATCTGTATGTCATCAGTACAAGTAAGGAAGCATCAAAATAACCATTTCTGGCAACTTTATGGTGAATAAGGGCACCCACAGCTAGAGAGCTCCTTCAATAACAAGTAATTATAGTCTGAATCTATCTTTTCTGAACCACCTACATAGATCCAAAAATGTGAAGTGAAACACTGGAGTCTGGATGTCTGACTGAAGAGAGATCTTACTGAAACTATCCATATTAATTCACAGAACAACAATATTAGGATAGCAAATGTCACTATAAATGGAGAAAAATGATGAACTTTGTGCTTCAACTGTAAGTTCTGTAGTGCATCCATATTCATTACTTTATCACAGACAAGAAGAGCATATTCGTAATTTGGGAGTGAGGAGGGATAGGTTGAGCAGGAATTCTTTTTTATTCCCTGCTATAAATCTGAAAAGATCACAGGCAAACTTTTTGGGGGTGGGGAAGAGGAAAAAGTTTTAACTTTAATTAGAGCCAGGTTACCCATTGCCATACGGTTTACTGCAATTGTATTTAACCCGGATAACCCTTGTTAAGGTTTACATCTGGTTTCCTGAGGAGTTCCAGGTAAAGGGGAAACAGTGTAGTCAATCTTAGCATTCTGAACACAGACTTATAAATTAATTTATTTTCTTATTTTTTAAGTTTATCTTTAAAGAGAAAATCTATTACACTAATAATTTTCCAAATATCCTATATAATTATGTAATGAACCAAAACTCATGCACAGTAAAACAAATACAAAATCTTTCCCAAATCTTTGTTACTAATTTATGTCACAGTCCTAAACACTCAGAAATCAGCAACTCTCAACAATCTGATTATCTTTGATTACAGAAGTCTATCACCATACTTTTTGTCTCGGAAAGGAGACATAATTTTTTGATAGTCCGTATTCCACAGTCCGCTGTCCTGTGAAAAAGCCTCCCTGGAGTCAAGATGTATTAGTTACTAGTAGACAGGATTTTTCTATTCTAGACTGACTCTATTTTGTTAATTTCTATTCTCATTTTATGTAAACCATTATGGAAAAAAAGAAGGGATATCTCATTTCCATAACTGAGCTAGCACCTTGAGATGGTCCATGTTTGTCTTGTACGTGATTCGGAGAATGCACAGTGTGCTACACTGCGTTCCCAGCAAATTAGCTTTTGAACTCTAACATGTAAACTATTTTAAATTTAGAAAGCACGTCTGTGGAATGGGTATGGCTGTTACATCACTGTATTTGTGAAGGAGCAGGTTGCAAATTGAGAGTTGAACAGCAGCTACAATTTGCAGATTAGACTAAAGACTATGGGAGGACACAACCCAGATTGTTAAAATCTTTCTCTTTCCTATATTCACAAAGTTTTCAGAGACTATTTATTTATTTATTTGTTTATTGGCACAGAAAACATGAATAAACCTTTTCAACATACTTCTTCCTATGTCAGTCTTTTTTTAATAAGCATCCTTTTTTGTGTAGCTGTTGGATGTTTTCTGTTGGTTTGACTCTGCCAAGTATAGAGTGGAAAATAAACTTTGTATTACTAATATATAACGATGAAACAAAGGTAGTCATTTGCCTGTGATGACTCATAATGATTACTGTATTAAACTCTGATAACAGCATCTTTCCTTCCACTGTCTCATCTCATCTTTCCCTGTAGTACCCTAAGGCTTCAGCAGTCCACGCTATTTTTTTGATAATATTCTGTTTTGTACAGTGCCAGTAATACTGCCTATCATCTTAGGCCTCTTCTTCCTGGAATCATTAATACTGTGCTTTGGAAATTATTTGAGATGGAAGGCTTCACAATTGTACTTGCTAGTTCAGCCTAGTTCCTTACAAAAANCAAAAAGAACAACAACAACAAAAAAACCTGAAAACCTAAAAAAAAGCCCCAAAATATC
This sequence comes from Pavo muticus, assembly GCA_016647715.1. Taxonomy (NCBI): domain Eukaryota; kingdom Metazoa; phylum Chordata; class Aves; order Galliformes; family Phasianidae; genus Pavo; species Pavo muticus. The sequence goes on along the minus strand of JACDJE010000084.1, from coordinate 2,622,338 downwards.
AAAACCAGCCAACCAACAAACAAATAAAAAGTAAATCCACTGGATTCAACACATCCACAGAATTTCAGTGGCTTAAAGAAGAACTTGGCACAACATTAATCATTGCACCTTATTTTACTGAAGGCCTGATCGTACTTGCTGAGAAATATGTTACAAACAGAAAAGACTACCTGAAGAACAATGAAAAAAATTCACAAGCAGTTCCAGCTGCTGACAGTTAGTATAACAGATTGCTGGGAATGTCAAAATGCATGCAACAGGAAAATATTTCCTGTAGGCACTCTGTCAAGAAGAAACAAAGGCAGACAATAAGACAAAGTGAAAAATTAAACCACAAGAGTGCTAAATTAGATAAGCTTAAACACATCTACATGTCACCCTCCAAGTTGGAAAAGACATTAAGGCATAATATGCCTTAAACACTGCATGCTATGTCTTACTGTAAAAAAAAGAAATTCAGATTTATGCAAAAGCATTAGCAAGCATCTTGTCCTGTACATTAAAATCCCACTTAAGTCACAGGTCAAAGTCTTAGGATTTATTTGGTATTCATCAAGTAAACCAGAGTGAGTTTCCTAAGAGGAGAGGCCAACTCAGAGCTTTTTCTCATTTAAGTTTGCACAAAAAAATGAAGATCACTTAGCTATGCCTACTTGAAAGAGAGCACAGAAAAGACAGATTCTTACAGCCAGGACAAGGGTAGTTCAGAGTAACACACAAAGTCACTGCCCCTGTGAACCATATCACCATAATGCCAGCGAGTACTGCAGCAGTAGGGAAATCTGGGAGATCACAGAGAGCCACATTACTTCTCCAGTTACCTGTTCTAGCTCTTTGTTGATGGTCAAGTAGCAGCCAGTACGACTTGAACATGTTCTTCTGATTGTACTACTGGCATTACTCATGTTCACCTTGCTATATCTACTTGCTTCTATTTCATGAATTCTCACATAGATATTAAAGTATGCTCTTAACCTCAGCTGAATAGATAGAGATAACAGGCAGACTAACTGCAGTAGGTGGGCGGGAAAGGGGATTGTTTTTGAGTATCCCTAGTCATGCAGGGAAAGAGTTTGTTGTATGAAACTGCAGTATTTCTCCTGTTATCTTGCTTTTGAGTCTTCACCTTTTGTAACAAAGTGGTGGAGTACCAATCCATGTCAAAATGTTAAGTCTTTAACTTGCTTGAATTAGACACCAAAACTCCTGATTTCAATGGAAGACCACTATGAATCCTTTGCTTAAGAACTCTTAAGCAGAAAGCATCTAATGGAAGATTGAACACAAATCAGCAAGTTTGAAGACTGTGATTAGGCCACTCTGAGGCTGAAATTATAGCTGACTTCTATGCTGCTTTGTGGATACAGTAGTATTTACCAGAAAGCAAAGCTTACAAACACATTTCTGTCAGCAAGAGAAACTTGATAGAACATACTTGTACAGCTCCATTCTAAGTCTGTGCAGCCTGTGGTCTTAGTCCAGCCAAAGATTTCATTCAATAACTTCAATAAAATTATTTCACTTGTATTTTTATACTATTTAATGTTATCTGAATAAAACACGATTTTATGAAAGGCAGTTTCAAGATCTCTGAATGCAGTGTTTGAACTTTATAATATTAGCCAGTTTGCCTCTAAACCGTTGCGAAGTCTGAATGCAAATACGTAATTATAGAACTTTCATTTCTTTGGTTTCTCCTGCAACAAAAGAAAAAGAAGTAATTTGAAATACTAACGTAATGACAATAAGTTCCTAAATTGCTTTTCATTTTATGTTAATTGTAAAGATGCAAGTGCAAATAAAACAAACTTCTAAAGAGAACAATTTAGGCTTTATTGCCATTATTTCTCTAAAACTGAATTATTTAACTTTTACTTAACTTAAAGTAATGCTTAATGTATTGATCTAATTGATGTATTAAAGCTGAACATTACATTAAGACCACTTTTGTGGCTATTATACAAGCTGAACCCATGTTATTTTTGCTATTAAAGACAATCCTTTACAGAAAAGTTATTGTCTAATGCAAATTATTTCCTTGTGAAAGTGGTATGATAAGGTCACTTTTACAATTTTAGTATAATTAAACCATGAGATTCTCTATTCCTTTAGCTTAAAGTAAAATACTGTTTTGTACAAATAAAGTATAGCTTACTTTTTCTGTGTGTAGATGTATAAAATGAAGTGATAAAGTTATAAGGAAGGCCCAATGGAGAGAAACTTCAATAATTAATGATACAATTAAAAAGTATTGCAAATTTAGCTCTTGGCACAAAGCTTTTTGGTTAAAAGCTTCAAGTCATACCATTTTATGAAAACTGATTATTTCATGTAAGTCATGATGCAAAAAATGAAATTGTGTTGTGTATTTGGAACAGGAAACAAGCAGATAAGGTGTGCAAGATATAGAGTGTTTTGCACTGGTGAAGAGTCCTCCATCACCTTAAAAAGAATTGTAAAAGTGCATGAAGCCACAAATATTTTTAGGATGATGGAGATGACTAGAGCTAAAAAACTCTCCTTACATAGTCAACATATAAACACTCAGTATTTCCAGAGTTTTATATGAATGACTATTTCTTCAACTTATTTAAGATGAAACTTCAGATTAGACTATTCTAACAACAAAGTCAAAGTTAATTAGTCTTAGCTAACAGCCAAGTTGTAAACTACTTGAGGTCAGGCCCCACCCACAGGAGAATGAGCATTAGTGAGACCTTTTAAAGCACTGTCTGTTTTTATAAGCAGTGCAGGGAAAGGCTAACCCAATAAAACATGATCATTCCATTGTATATTTTAATATTAGCCACTAAAGAACACTCTTTAAGGAACACTGCGTGGGGACACTCCCACGCACTTTAATGACAAAACCTTGCACCAAACTAATAACAACATGTGAATAAAAGAAACTACTGTCATTTTGCTTTGATTTTGGTCACTGAATATAACAAGCAAAGAACAGTGAAACCTATATCAAACAGACTGTTGAGAAGTTCCTATGCGGCTTAGACATCAAGGAGACACACAAGAGACTGATTTGAGGCATCGTCTTTTCACCCTGAAGGTTAATCAGTCAAATCTCACTTTATTCTACTTAAAAATAATGATAATAATAATAATAACAACAATTACATCTTTATAAAGATATATCTATATATATCTTTGGTTGTTACTGAAAGTGTTAGGCGTGAGCAGCTGTTGTTAATTATGACTTCATTTTCTCCTCCAGACTTCTTTGGTTGCATGCCATAACTGCATGGGGCATGGAGGTTTATGGCTTGAAAATAGCCTTGTCATTTGGTGAAGTCTAACAGAGCAAATGGGGCTTGATAAATGATAAAAATGTTCCTTGGAAAACTCCTTAGATCAGATTAGTTCCCAGTTGTTTGTTTTTAGAATCCCAATAGTCTTGAACAATTAAAAGGTAAATACCTGAGGCAACACAATTCATGAGCCATATAGAAAATATTTAACAGCTATTGAATTACTCTTGAAAGTAACTCATCCGCCCTTTATTTACATGGTCTGTTTATATGCTACACTTAGAATGTTAAATAAATTGAGTTAATCACATAATTAAACTCTGATTTTAACTTGTATTCCTTGTATAATGAACATCAGACAAATGCTTAAGTACTTTGATGAACTGGGGTCTTTAGGGTGTGACTCTAAAAGGTACCTTGCAGTCTAGCCCTGGGCCAGCAGAGATAACATGCAAAGCTTTAAGTCTGTGAAAGACAAACAGCATGGTCTTCAGCAAACTGTGAGATACTATCCTCTCCACTCTGGCTACCCCTTTTCTTTACTGCATTATTAGAAGAAAATATATAGTCTTGCCGAGCTGAGTCTTCAAAACAGTAATTAAAAATCTCACACTACTTTGTGCGTATAGTTAAGCTCATGATATACTGTTAATATTTTGGTGGAAGGTGTGAGGAGAAAAGGTTATGGGATTTAAAGGGTGATGATTTGTTTTATGGCCATTTTCACTACATATTTTACATTGCTGTCTTTTGGAATAAAACAAGACAATGCAATAAAAGCTTCCTAACATTCAACTTTTTTGTTCTATATCCATGAGTCCAATTGTTCCATTGATTTTTTTCTATTCTCATTTTCCTTCTCTAGAGAAAGTGATTATCCTTTAAAATGAATTATTGAAATTAAGAATAATGAGTCATTTTGACTTACATATCAGTTTATTGACGAATGATGCTGCTTGGACCACGCTAAGGAAATGCATTAGGAAAATCTTTCTAATTTGCTGCTATAAAGTGCATCAGCAACAGGACGCTTTTAGCTGGTGTTCAATGTAATTGTGAGAATGATGGGACTCAAACTGTCCTCCATGTGAAATTTATCCTTCATCCAATCAGCAGAAACAACTAATGCACTGGAAGGTGTATTATATCCCATCTACTTCCCAATAAAGTCAGTGGTGTCCAATCAGACACCTATTGTTAGAGGAGAATTTGAAATTGATACAATCACCACATTGATCTACAGTTGCGTCTGTCATTTGCTTGCCACCACCTCCTCCTCCCCTTCCATCATGCAGCCGTTTTGGAGCAGGAGCCCCCAACACTGAACTTCAGAACACACTAATGATCAGATTTGTTAGCAAGATCAGACTAAATAAAGCCAATTTACCTGCACAAAGCCAAACATGTGCTGGTGGTAATGCCATGTGATTAAGGGCACAATGTTGTGTGGATCTCAGGGATACCCCAGGAAACCATTGCCCACTCAAAGCCCTACTATAATATCTGGCCTGGAAGCACAGAAGACAAGGTTGATTGTTTCATTTTATACTCAATTGTCTTCCAAACCTGCAGGAGAATCTGCAATTGATGGACTGTTAGTAAGTTGTCAGGTATGGGAAAGAAAGTAAGAAAAAAAACATAGAAAAAGATTTGAAGTATAATCTTTGAACTTACGCACTCATGAGGACGATCGGTGTGGGACAATATTTCTTTTCTTAAGTCCAATTACAGAGCAGCAACAGTCTCGTTCACTCATTACAAGACAGGCTGACAGCAAGTGTAGGGACAAACATATAACAGTCAGAGACTTCCACTTGAAAAAAGTTATAAATTAATTTCTTATGATATTAATTTGAAAGGATCATTACACTGGATTACTCTCCATCTAAATATAACAACTTGAGGTCTCAGATTTTAGCATTTATATCTACTAACAGTAGCTCTTCTTGAGCTTCTATTTACTCAATATATGAATCTCAAACAGAGTTGGCTGTTACATAAGTACTCAAGTAATTTAAACTATCTTTAATAATTTCATATGCTCTAAATTGAGATCAGATTGCTATTAACTGTAGCTGGATGCANGAAAAAAAAAAAAAAGCTTTTGTTATTTCAACTAGAAAAGTGTTAAGATGATTAACAGTGCATCAGCTGCTTTGTGAATTTATGTCCTTACCTCAGACAGAAGATATATGTATACAATATACAGTCATTTTTCTACAGAAGCACTAAAGAAAAAAAATGTTTTTCCTGGTGATCTAACATTTCAACTTATTTTCTTTTTTTTAAACAGTGGCTGTGCCAGAAGTAATAGTGAAAACAAACATTTCAAAGCCACTCCCAAAAATTATGTTTAAGAAAATAATGATGTTTCACACAGATATATATCTTTCAGGCTGATATGAAGAAACAAAAGTATGACTTGAGAAGCAGTTGTGAGTGTTCAGGACCTCATGACAACTGTCACATTTCAAAAACAGTGGAGCACTAGGCACTTGGTATACTGAGATAAATGCAACAAAGTGTAATTTGTGAATAACCTACAGTGAATTTCTGGAATAAGGAAAGTAAGATCATATACCACAAAATAAGTTATTTTGTTTCTTCAATGTTTGTCACATTGCCTTCGTAAGATACTACAGATTGTCTTAATTAGAAGGTACGTGGTGTTTTAATATACATAAATACATAGTTTTTATGTGTCATAATTTTTCATATAAAATAAATACACATTTTGATTTCTCTTTTAAGTGTTATAATTCCCCACTAGTCAGAAAAGCATGCAGATTCTCATGATACTAACTTTTTGTATTCTGTAATACATTATTTCTGTTTGCTCAGTGCAAATATCAATGATTCAACAAAACTTATCCTTCATTCAATTATAATGTTCCACAGAAATGATGCATAGAGATGACCAGGTCACCAGAAGCATCAACGTGCAATTCTATCTGCAGTTTCCTGCAGATAGGCAGGCACTACATTTTCAAAAATTTCCAGAGACAGGGCTGAACCAGCAAGAAAACTGTGGAGCCTTCTTCTCATCTTGATATTCATAGAAAAAGATTGATGTGATTTGTCTACTTTAATCATGATGTCACTGTCTCATGCGAGAAGAGGAAAATATCTTACTGTTACCTGTTTGACACGTAATAATTCAAGTTGGAAAGGATGCCTGGAGGTCCTCAGTCCAACCTTCTGCTGGAAACACAGTGAAATCAGTGAGGTGGTCAGACTATGAGTACCAGAGTTTTCTTCCATCTGGTTTTGAAAATCTTCAGGAATGCTCCATGGCATCTCTGGATGATCTGTTCCACTTTAGGCTGTCCCCATCCTGAAAATGTTTCCTTTTATATACAGCATGAAGTTGTCTCGTTCCTCTGTATGTTTGCTAATTCTCATACTACTACCACAGTAGTCACAGAAAGCCTTGTGCAATTTTCTCAACATGCATGTCACAAGTAGTGGTGCCACCAAATCTTTCCCTTCTGCAGGCAGAAGCAGTCTTATTCCTCAGGCTCCCCAAAAAGGCAGGCAATCCATACTCGTAGCATCCTGCTGGCTTCTGCTGGGCTCACTCCGGTTTGATGATGTGACCCTTGAAGTACAGAGTCCAAACCAGAAGATGCAATAACCATGTCCCTTAGTACCACATCTAAATATTTCTTGAACACCTCCAGGGACAGAGACTCAACCAGCTCCCTGAGTAGACAATTCTAGCACCTGACCATTCTCTCAGAGAATAAATTTTTCCTAATACCCAAACTGAACCTCCCCTGGTGCAACTTGAGGTCATTCCCTCTAGTCCTATTGCTAATTACATGGGAGAAGAACCCGATGCGCACCTCACCACAACCTCCTTTCTGTTGTGGAGATTGATAAGTCTCTCCTGAGCCTCCTCTTCTCCAGACTAAACACTCCTAGTTTCCTCAGCTGCTCCTCATAAGACTTATGCTCCAGACCCTTCAATAGATTTGTTGCCCTCTGGACACACTCCATGGCCTTGATTTCTTTCTTGTAGTGAGGGGCACCAAACTGAACACAGTACCCAAGGTGCAGCCTCACCAGAGCTGAACACAGGGGGATGATCACCGCCCTGCTCCTTCTGGCAACACTATTTCTGATACAAACCAGGATGCCACTGGCCATCTTGGTCACCTGAGCACACTGCTGGTTTATGTTCAGCCATGTGCCAACCAACACTTCCAGGTCCATTTCTTCCACACAGTCTTCCAACCACTCTGCCCCAAGCCTGTTGCATTGCCTGGGGTTGTTGTGGCCAAAGTGCAGGACTCGGCACTTGTCTTGTTGAACTTCATCCCACTGATCTCAGCCCAACAATCCAGCCTGTCCAGATTGCTCTGAAGGGCCTTCCTACCCTCAGTCAGATAGATGCTTCCTCCCAACTTAGAGTTGTCTGCAGACTTACCGAGGGTGCACTCAATTCCCTCATCCAGGTCATCAGTAACAATATTGAACAGAACAGGCCCCAGTACTGACCCCATTGGAACACAACTCATGACTGGTCTCCAGCTGCATTTAACTCCATTCATCACCACTCTCTGGGGCTAGCCCTCCACCCAGCAAAGAGTGTACCTGTCTAATACACGGGCTGTCAGTTTCTGCAGGAGAATGTTGTGTGAGAGTGTCAAAGGCTTTGGTAAACTCTAGGTACACTACGTCAACAGCCTTTTCCTCATATGCTACCACTCAATAGTAGAAGAAGATCAGGTTGGTCAGGCAGGACCTGCCTTTCGTGAACCCATGCTGGCTAGGCCCGATCCCCCAGTTGTTCCACACATGCTCCACATGTGTTCCACACTAGTTATTCTAGGATTCTATGATTCTATGCTGTGTGATCTCACTCATGATGATCTGTTCCGTAACCTTCCCTGGCACCAAAGTCAGGCTGGCAGGCCTATAGATCCCCAGATCCTCCTTATGACCCTTCTTGTAGATGGGAGTCACACTGACAAACCTCCAATTTTCTGGGACCTTTCTGGTTGACCAGTTACAATGGTTCATGGAAGTAAGCATCTTGGCTATCACCTCTGCCAGCTCCCTCAGCACCCTTGGCTGAATCTCATATGGCCCCATGAACTTGTGGCAGTCCTGGTGGAGTAGTAGGTCTCTAACTGTTTCCATCTGAACTGTGGGGGGTTTATTCTGCTCCCTGTCCCAGACTTCCAGGACAGGGGGTAGAGCACCCTCAGGAAAACTGCCTGTCATTGCTGAGCAGAGCGAGGCAATTTGAGAGAGGAGGAGGAGTGGAAACAGATACTGGCTCGGCGAAGTGGGCATCCCCCATCCTGACCATCCTCGGCTCCCCAGGTGCCTCTTCGAAATAGGTTTGAGGCCCTAGAACTCAAGGGAGAGGTGAGTGGGGGTGTGGAGGGAGGTCCAACAGTGAGGTCGCCTTCGGTGAAGCGGTCGACCCCATGCCTCAAGACTGCCTCCACCCGGAAGGACAGAAGGGTGGTTGTCGTAGGCGACTCCCTGCTGAGAGGAATGGAAGGCCCTATATGTCGGCTTGACCCTACCAGTAGGGAGGTGTGCTGCCTCCCTGGGGCACAGGTCAGGGACATTTCTAGAAAACTTCCTGAACTGATTCGCCCTTCTGACTATTACCCCTATTGATATTTCAGGCTGGCACTGATGAAGTTGCTGAGAAAAGCTTGAGGACTATAAGAAAGACTTCAGGGGACTAGGGCAGGTAGTTGAAGGAGCAGGTGTGCAGGTGGTTTTTTCTTCTATACTTTCAGTGGCGGGGAAGGATACTGAGAGGATCCAAAAAACCCACCTCATAAATAAATGGCTTAGAAGTTGGTGCAAACACAGGAATTTTTTATTTTTTATTTTTTTATTTTTTTTACCATGGGGCAATTTACTTGGCACCTGGCATGATGGCTGCAGATGGAAGTAGCCTGTCTCCAAAGAGCAAGAGGATCCTAGCCCAGGAACTGGCGGGACTCATTGAAAGGTCTTTAAACTAGGTATGATGGGGGAGAGGGACAAAATGAGGGCTACTGAGGTTGAGTGGGTAGTTCGAGGCTCAAAACAGAGCTTGATGGGTGAAGAGGGTGGAGTTCAAAGGGATGGAGAGGGGCAGGAGGATGCTGCTTCCCTAAAGTGTCTGTACACTAATGTGTGCAGCATGGGAAATAAACAGGAAGAGTTGGAGATCTGCATGCGGTCGCAATACCATGATCTCATTGTGATCATGGAGACGTGGTGGGACAGCTCGCACAACTGGAATGTTGTCATGGAGGGCTATGTGCTTTTTAGGAAAGATCGGCTGGTGAAGCGGGGTGGTAGAGTTGCTCTTTATGTGAGAGAGCAGCTAAAATGCATTGAACTCTACCTGGGGGAGAGTGATGTAGCAGTGGAGAGCTTGTGGGTGAGAATCAAGGGGCAGGCTGGTATGTGTGACACTGTTGTGGGTGTGTACTAAAGGCCCCCTGATCAGGAGGAGGAGGTTGATGAGGCCTTCCATAAGCAACTGGAAGTAGCGTCACGATCCCAGGCGCTGGTGCTTATGGGGGACTTCAGTTATCCAGATATTTGCTGAACAAGGAACACGGCCAGGCACGCGCAGTCCAGACGGTTCCTGCAATGTGTTGAAGACAACTTTCTGATGCAGATGGTGGAGGAACCAACGAGGGGAGGGGTGTTACTGGACCTTATTCTCACTAATAAGGAAGGGCTTGTTAAGGAAGTAAAGGTCAGGGGCAGCTTGGATTGTAGTGACCATGAGATGGTGGAGTTCAAGAACTTGAGTGGAAGAAGCAAAACAAAAAGTAGGATTGCTACCCTGGACTTTAGGAGAGCCAACCTCGATCTCTTCCGGGACCTACTTGGAGCTATCCCGTGGGCTAGGGTGTTAGAAGGTAAGGGGGCCTGTGAGAGCTGGTCAGCATTTAAACAGCTCTTCTTCCAAGCTCAGGATCGGTGTGTCCCTGTGAGCAAGAAATCGGGAAAGGGTGGCAGGAGGCCTGTGTGGATGAGCAATGAGCTCATGCGCAAACTCAAAGGGAAGAAGGAGGTCCATGAAATATGGAAAAAGGGGTCTGACCACTTGGAAAGAATACAAAAATGTTGTCAGGGCCTGCAGGGATGCGACAAGGAAAGCTAAAGCCCGCTTGGAATTGAACCTGGCAAAGGAGATAAAGGATAATAAAAAAGGCTTTTTTAAGTATGTTAACAGTAATAGGAAGACAAGGGAGAATGTGGGTCCCCTGCTAAGTGAGGGGGGTGTTCTGGTAACGGGGGATGCTGAGTAGGCGGAGATACTGAATGCCTTCTTTGCTTCTGTCTTCAGTGAAAAAGCTCTCCCTCAGGAATCCCAGACCCTGGAGGTTACTGAGAGGGTCTGGGGAATGGAAGACTTCCCTTTAGTCAGGGAAGAGGCGGTCCGAGAGCGCCTAGGCAACACCAATGTTCATAAATCCATGGGACCTGATGAGGTGCATCCACGGGTGCTGAGGGAGCTGGCTGAGGTGATTGCTGAACCGCTCTCTATCATCTTAGAGAGGTCTTGGAGAAGGGGGGAGGTGCCTGAAAACTGGAGGATAGCCAATGTCACTCCAGTCTTCAAAAAGGGCAAGAAGGAAGATCCAGGTAATTACAGGCCAGTCAGCCTCACCTCTGTCCCTGGAAAGGTGATGGAACAGCTTGTGCTGGATGCCATCTCCAGACAATTGGAAGAAAAGGAGGTTATCAGGAGTAGCCAGCATGGGTTCACCAGGGGGAGGTCATGCTCGAGCAACCTGGTAGCCTTCTATGATGTTGTCACTGGCTGGGTGGATGGGGGGAGAACAGTGGATGTAGTCTACCTTGATTTCAGCAAGGCGTTTGATACTGTCTCCCACAACATCCTTACAACAAAGCTGAGGAAGTGTGGGATAGATGAGTGGACAGTGAGGTGGGTTGAGAACTGGCTGACTGGCAGAGTGCAGAGGGTGCAGAGTCAGGTTGGAGACCTGTAACTAGCGGTGTTCCCCAGGGGTCAGTGCTGAGTCTGGTCTTGTTCAACATCTTCATCAGTGACCTTGATGAGGGGATAGTGGCCACCCTCAGCAAGTTTGCTGATGATACGAAGTTGGGAGGATTGGCTGACATGCCTGAAGGCTGTGCTGCCATTCAGCGAGACCTGGACAGGCTGGAGAGCTGGGCAGTAAGAAACCAGATGAGGTTTAACAAAAGCAAGTGTAGAGTCTTGCACCTAGGGAGGAATAATTGCATGCAGTGGTACAGGTTGGGGGATGACCTGCTGGAGAGGAGCTCTGCAGAGAGGGACCTGGGTGTCCTGGTGGACGACAGGTTGGCCATGAGCCAGCAGTGTGGCCTTGTGGCCAAAAAGGCCAATGGCATTCTGGGCTGCATTCAAAAGAGCATGGCCAGCAGGTCGAGGGAGGTGATCCTCCCCCTCTACTCTGCCCTGGTAAGGCCTCATTTGGAGTACTGTGTCCAGTTCTGGGCTTCCCAGTACAAAAAAGACAGGGATCTCTTGGAAAGAGTCTAGCTGAGGGCCACAAAGATGGTGAAGGGCCTGGAGCATCTCCCCTATGAAGAAAGGCTAAGTGAACTGGGTCTGTTTAGCCTTGAGAAAAGAAGACTGAGAGGGGACCTGATCCAGGTCTATAAATATCTAAGGTCTGGGGGGGGCAAAGTGGCGAGGCCAGACTCTTTTCAGCAGTGTGTAGAGACAGGACAAGGGGAAACAGCCAGAAACTGGAACACAGGAAGTTCCGCACAAATGTGCGCAAGAACTTCTTTACAGTGAGGGTGATGGAGCACTGGAACAGGCTGCCCAGGGAGGTTGTGGAGTCTCCTTCTCTGGAGATATTCAAGACCCACCTGGATGCCCACCTGTGCGACCTGGCATAGGGAACCTGCTTTGGCAGGGGGGTTGGACTCAATGATCTCTGGAGGTCCCTTCCAACCCCTACGATTCTGTGATTCTGTGATTCTGCGACTTTAACTTGAATCCCTCTTAAGTGAATGTATATCTAGAAGTAAAACTCAGAGAAATCAAACCCAAAGGCTGCCTCAGACAGGCTTACTATAGAAAATGGAAACATTCCAGAGGCAGAAAAAGAATTTTTTTGGCACTGATTACTACTTTAGGTAAAATACTCTTACCATACTTCAGTCATGAAACCCTAAATTAAGCACTTACTGGACTTCAAATAATACAAAAAGAAATTAAAGCCCAAGATATCCATAATCCTGAGCTGCCATTCTCAAAAAGAGCTCTCATCAAACTTCCGCTATTGCTGAAGAACAAAGAGACTTTTGGAAATTTCCACCCTCTAAACATGCATTTTGAAACTTGCAGCTGTGGCATTTAGATATATTGCCTATATCTATTCCTACTATATTGTCTAGAATCATAGAATCATGGAATTATTTGGGTTGTAAGGGACATTAGAAATCATGGAGTTCTAAACCCCCTGACATGGGCAGCATTGCCACCCACTAGATCATGTTGCCCAGGGCCCATCCAACTTCCCCCAACCCCTGCCTAGAGATGTGGGGACATGGGAGGCATGAGAAGCCTGGCTGACAGTGAAGACTGAGGCAAAGAACTTTTTGAGCACCTCAGCCTTCTCCGTGTCTGCTGTTTCCAGTTTTCCCTTAGTATTTATCACAAGAGATGCACTCTGACCTTTCTCTTCTGACTAATGAACATATAGAATCCCTTGCTTTTTTTCATATCCCTTGCCAACTTCAGTTCCATCTGTGGCTTGGCTTTCCTGATCTCACCTGTACACATCCAGACAGCATCCCTGTACTCTTCCCATCCCACGTATCCCTGCTTCCACTGTCTGCTTTTTTCTTATCACTCAGTTTGACTTGCACATCCTTACTCAGCTATGCCAGTTTCCTGCCTCCTCTGCTTGATTTCATGCACTGGGATATGGACATCTCTTGTGTTCTCAGAAAAGCATCCTTAAATAGTTATCCCTAAAGATAGTTCCCAGGAGATCTTATTCACTAATTCTTTAAACAGCTGGAAGTTGGCTCTTCTGAAATTTGGGGTTCTGATTTTGCACTTTGACTGGCATATCTTCCTAAAGATCACAAACTCCACTAGGGCATGTCTACTACAGCCCAGTCTCCAGTCTCCAGTCTTAACTTCTTTAATTAGCACATCTGCATTGGTGAGCACCATGTCCAGTAACAACTTACCTCTGGTTGGTTTGTCTAATACCTGAACCAGGAATTTATTTCCATGTACTCCACAAGTCTCCTTGATTGCTTAGGTCCTGCTGTGTTGCTTTCTCAGGAAACATTCTGGTGGCTATAATCCCTCATCAGGATCCTTTCTAAGTTTGAAGACATAAATAGAAGTTTTCTGTAATGTACATATGCATGTACATGCACTAGTGTATCTTCTATGTTAAGAAAGTAGTTTAGTCACTGTGTAATGTTTATATTATTCCACCACGAAATATATTACTACTGGTTGGTGTAATTAAGTATATTAATACTTTATGTTTCTTTTGAGTTCACCACCCTTCCTGAGTTAAACAACTTTTGCTAACAATAGAGATCCATGACATAGTTTAGAGACAATGTGGACGTTCCTCCACAGATCAGGTGGGAATATAATCATAGAATGGTTTGGGTTGGGAAGGGACCTTTAAGATCATCTAGTTCAAACCCACCTGCTATAGGCAGGGACATCTCCCTCTAGATGAGATTGCTCAAAGCCCCACCCAGCCTGGCTTTGAATGCTTCAATGAGAAATGACTGTATCTGCAAGCTCTATAGTACATTGCTTCGACCAGTACCACATACTGAACCACTGCACAGAGGATAAAGTACAAAATGCAGAATAACCACTTTTGGTAACACCTTCTCCACAAGCAATATGGGAATAACATGAACCAGTTATTTCTCTCCAACGCTATCTGTTAACAGAAATTAGATATTTTTATTATTATTATTTGGAAGAAAAAAAGATTAACAATTTCACTGTTTGTACACACTGCAATGCAAAAAGGAAAAGGAAAAAGAAATTAAATCAAGTATAATTATGGGTTGATACAGGCAGATGGATTTTTAGAAGTGGTTTAAGTATAATCAAAGGCAGACTAACTGCCGGGGGAAAAACTGTAACCTCTCTTTCTCCATATTTATGCCATTTGTGACAATAAAGACTCTACCTTCATTTGGTCCTACTAGTATAGAGCAATATAAGTTCATAAAACAAAATAAATTTAAATAATGAGTAATTCCTTGTGTTCCGAATCTCAATGTTATGCATGAGCCCAACAGGTTTCTGTTTTTATGTTTAAAGACATCAGTTAAACAACTTTTAGTTTTATGAAGATTTCCTTATATGATAGCTATTATATACGTTCTGTTCAAAGACTATAAAATGTAGTAAATAACCTCTCAAATTTTCTGAGATATTTTGCTGTAAGTTACTGTATATTCATTATAAAATCACTATTTTCAGTGCTGTAGCTATTGACACGAATCTGTAGTAGCTAATGCTATGAATTAAAGTTGGCATTCAAAGAATCATTATTTTAAGCCATTTCCCTCTACAGAAGTGTCTTACCAAGTGAATGATTAAATTATGGTACCTCTTGATAGAAGAAAATTCACAAACATGATTGCAATCATCTTGTAAGATTTTGAGAAAAACATGAAATCTAAGTGCTTAGGTAGCAGATGTTGATAGGAGTTGACCTTCCATTGTCTCATAGCGGGCTTTCTGATTCTGCTTCTTGAGATGTGGAGACCGTATCAGAGGCAAATTATTAATAGACCAAATCTTCCATTCATTCGTAAGAATAGGATTCCATAACACTTAAGAGTTAAGCTCAGGCTTAATATCCTCCCAGTCACAGATAACCAAGTTGGGTTTTTTTCATGAATGCTTATTAACAATTGGAGAACAACTTTGCTTGTCACTGTGTCATCTTTCACTGGGATGACAATTGCTTATGCCTGAGCATGCATGTTTGTGATGACACCAGTCTGGTCTTCAAGTATTTGCTATTCCTTTAACAGAGGAGTTTGTTGTTCTGCAAGATGTGAAGACCACTGATTGCTGGAGCACTCCAGTGATTTTCTAACCTAATTTCTTGTCAAAATAAGACCCTGATATGCAGTATTTTTTTTTCTTTTTTAATTTTTTCATTTTTGTGGAAGATGGAGAGGAAGGCTGTGTAGGGTGTGTAGGAAAGGTGTAACTCCAGAGGTCAATTACTTGAAGCTAAAGGAAGATCAGTTGAATGGACAGGATGATAACCATACCAGCAGAAGAATGGAGGGTACTCCTACAATAAGTCTTTAAAGAAAAAAAATGATTTTTCCTGTCTCAAACAAAAAGTAAAGAGCTCTGGAACATGACAGTCAACCAATGGCTACATTCCTCAAGAAAAATATCACTTAAAATCATGGTAGGCACACCATCTTCTAGATGGTAAAAGATAGTGTACGATCTGTAATACATCTTCTAGAGAAAAATGCAGCAAGGCTTTTCTTATGGGATTCAGGTTTATACACTGAAAGACATATCTGAAGACTTTGTGTTGTTTCATTTGCCGGAGGGTTCTTTTGCTTCAGAAATAAGGATTCATAGAGGATGTATTTGGTAATTTTTCCTAAAGTAACAATACTTGTCTTTGCTAGCTCTTCACATACTGATAATATTCTCGCCAAAAAATAAAAATAAAAATAAAAAAACAATTTTGCTTGCGTAAGTGCATGAATTGGCTTACAGCTATAATTTGTTTCCATGTTGGGGATAATTCTGTGACTTTAAACAAAAGTATGAATACTTTTTTTTTTTTTTTAATTCTAAGAAGTTATAATATAAAGGAAAAATTATTCTAATTAAATTAGTTAACTAAAGGAAGAAGTACCATATATGAAAAATAAATCCCTAAACAAATACAGAAGATTCTAATTCCAAATCTTGCAGCAGCAAAGCAAACAGACGGTGTGGCTAAGCAGTGTTGTAAGCCATATTTAATACTGTAGTGCTTACCTGTCTGCTGAGGGCTCTCATCGGGCACAAATGCTCTTGTTTTACTTCTAGCTCCACAGAAATTATAACTGCAATATACCTTACTTTAAAATGCAGAAAAACACTTTTTTTTCTACAAAGAAAGATGATTATTTTAAAAAAGATAATTTTTAATCTCTATAAAAATGCTGCATAAAGAAAAAATTTAATTTCTCTCAAAGATAATTGTGATGAGAGAACCTTTGTCAGTATCCTGGATACTTTTTTGTTTGTTTCTTTTTAAAAAAATTCTGGGATGCTTATAATTTACATGAATGGCAAGTTAAATCTTACCTGTTTATTTTCAGTTGAAGGCAAAAACCAATCCAGTAGGCTTCTTTTGTATGGGATACCTAGGAAAGATTTTTAAACAGAAGGCTGACACAATGAGAGCTATCCTTCCATGTAATAACCCTTCCTATTGTATTTGCATTGTACTACAGAGTAAGTNATTTTAAAGATAATATTTGGCTGGATCATTAAATGCTATGGTTCCACAGCCAAGTGGTAGATACAAAAATTTTGTAGCTTAGAAATACTACAATCATTTATTTCTATTTTCTTTTTAGCAAAGCAGAATAGAAAATATTAATTAAAAAAAGGATATTAAAAAAGGAAAGGAAATAAAAACCCAGAATGATGAAAGATATGTAGAGAAAAAGAAATAATCAAACACTTAGTTGCCATCTAAAGTCTGTGATTCTTTGCATTATACAATTAGATGTCACAAAAAAAAGTTAAAACTCGGAAATTATCATTCTCAAAAAGAACAAAATTAAAGCATAGAAAAATTCTTAGTAAGTATATTAATTATCAGTACTACTTATTTGGATCATGTTAACTTAAATGCTCCTATTTCATTCAAACATATGTGTTTCAGACTCAGAGTCTTGATAGAGTTTCAAAGAAACAAAACTACGAGTTCCTTGTTTTCCCGCTGCTGAAACTCTCACCTTACTCTTGTAATGCATTTTGGAAAGCTTTGGTTTTCTGCTCATATACTTCTTGGATAAAAAGGAAGGATTCAGAATAAACTCTACTTAAAAAGCTGATGGTTGGATAATACAGTAAAAATAAGCAAACAACAACAACAACAACAAAAGCCCCCAGAAATCCCCCACAAAGAAAACAAACCAAAAACAAAAAAAGACCTAGGAGTGAAAAAAAAAAGGAAGAATGAAAAATAAAAGTAAAGCATTAATAACCTGAAGCATCATCTCTTTTCCAATATACAGTATGATTCTGTAAAGGTAGTAGCCAGATTAGTAAAGATGGGAAAGTGAATTTAGATATAAAAATCAGGGTAACAGTTTTTCACCCTTATCTGGAGTATGGCACTGACTACTAATGTTTTAGAAATATATTATTTGCCTTTTCATTGATTCACGCATAATTTTGTTCCTGCATAATTTGTAACAAACAACAAAAAAGTGTAGCTATTTTACTAAAAATGTGTTGTCCATGTGAGTACCACAGTTACCAAATATTTCCTTTTTTTTCCTCCAGTTGTTTCAATGCTACCTAATGACTGAAAACTGAATACCAAGGACAATCATGAGCACTTACAGTCCAATTCATAAAAAATACTGCAAGACATTCATGCACAAATGTTGCTACTTTCATATGGAAAGAAGCTACATAAAGAATTTCTCTTTGTGATTCACCAGCTCTCTTTATGTTAACATATTTTTCCTCACGGGTGTGCATGCACACTGTGCAATTCCACCAAGGAAACAAGGGCAAAAGCAAAAGCATTTTTAGTGTTTGACAGAAAAACCTTAATAAGCTTGATGTTTTTTTTTCCCCCCTGCTCATGTGAACCAGAACAAGTCTGCCTTTCCTTGCAGGTAATTACCATTTCTGGAAGACTGTTTTTTATACTAGTTTTTATACTGGTTAATTTTTTTGCCAGTATCAGTTATACAGGCAGATAATCTGTCTGAATATTCTTAAAGACAACACTAACAGGAGAATATTTCAACATTCATCACTTGACAGTGAATTTTTAATCCGATTTAAGTATTGATTCCTCAGAAGTAAAACTGTTTTTATTTGAGATGGTGGATTTCTTAAACTGGTTTTAGGTGCATAGAGTTCCAGGCATTTGGGTTGAACAGTATTTGTTAGAGGCTCACTTCTACTGCAGAAATGGGTCCCTTAGCAAACAGCAGGAAGGATATGCATCAAAAGATTTGTAAAAATAATTTTAGGGACCAAAAGCTGCTTCGAAAGAGAGTAGTTCTCTGACAACAAATATTATTTCCTTTTTTTCTTTTTTCTTTTTTTTTTTTCTCTCCAGCGGGCAGTTAGTGTGCATGTAAACACTGGGGGAAAAAAAAAAAAAGCTACTGCTATTTTCTCTCCTAAGAAAGAAAACTCAGAAAAACCTGAATTTTCATTAGTGAGCTTGATCAAATGGTGAAGCCAGAGTAAATGGAACATTTAAAGTAGGAAGGAGAGGGGAGGGAAAGGAAGGGAAAGTATAGCCAGCAGCCCTGTAAAGGAATGAAGTAGATGACTGCTGAACAAGGGTCATGGAGTGATGTGACAGGGAGAAATCACAAAATCAGTGATATGTATCTTGAGATGCATATACTTGCAAGATAGCAAGGAAATGTCTGCAAAGCAGCATTGTGGAGAAATACTCTATATGCTTTCTAGCATCGTAACATTATGGGATATCCTTCTTAAGTGCCTGTACACTAACACATACAGTATGGGGAACAAACATGCATGTGCTTGCAGGGCTATGGTCTTATATAGACATGGTGGGATGACTTTCATGACTGGAGCATTGTAATGGAAGGATACAGGTTCTTTTGAAAGGACAGGCTGGGGAGACAAGAGGAGGCATATCCTTCTATGTCAGTGACCAGCTAGGGTACTTGGAACACTGTCTGTGGACGGATGAGAAACTGACTGAGAGCTTATTTTACCTTTTAAGAAATGTAGGAAAGAAGATCTGGGTAACTATAGGTTAATGAGCCATATATATGTGCCTGGAAAGATCAGGAAATAGATGTTCCTAGAAGCTATGTTAAGGCACATGCAATATGAGGGAAGCCAGAAAGGCTTCACCGGGGGCAGATCCTGCCTCGCCAATCTGGTGGACTTCTGTGATGGACTGACAACATCAGTGGACAAAGGAAGGACAACTGGTGTCATGTACCTGGACTTCTGCAAGGCCTTTGACAAGATCCCAAACATTCTTTTTTCAGTGTTGGAGTGACATTAATTTGAAGGGTGGATAAAGAATTGGTTGGATGGTTGTAGCCAGAGGGTTATGGTCAACAGCTCTATGTCTAGGTGTCTAGGTGGAGGTTGCTGATGATTGTTGTCCCCCAGGGGTTTGTCTTGGGATGGTGCTCTTTAGTATCTTCATCAATGACCTAGATAGATGGTGGAACTGAATGTACCCTCTGCAGGTTTGCAGATAACACTAATCTGAGTGGTGCAGTTGATACAACAGAAGAAAGTTATGCACTGGAACAGGGTGAAGCTCATGAATGCCTGTAATATATTGATGATATAATCATTTGGGAAAACATAGCAGAAGAAGCTTTTTAGAAAGGGAAGAAAATATTCAAAATCCTTTTGAATGCATGCATTGCCATAAAGCAAATAAATTCAAGGGACTTGCAGAGGAAATCCAGTTCTTCAAAATAAAATTGCAGGATAGGCATTGTCAGATTCCTCTGGATGTAATAAACAAAATAACTGCTATGTTTCCACCAACTAGCAAAAATGAAACATGAGCTTTCTTAAGCGTTGTGGTTTTCTGGAGAATGCATATTCCAGATTACAGTCTGATTGTAAACCCTTTCTAACAAGTGACCCACAAGACCGATTTTACATGGGGCCTTGAGCAACAAACTTTTGAAGAAATTAAAGACAAGATAATTCACACAGCAGTTGTTAGGCCAGTCCAGGCAGGACAAGATGTAAAAATCATGTTCTATGCTGCAGCCAGGGAGAATGGCCTCAGCTGAAGCCTCTTGCAGAATGCAGCATGGGCAACTCAAGGTTGACTCCTAGGGTTTTGGAGATACATAAAATCTGTGGTCCACTGCACTCCAACTGAAAAAAATATATTGGCAGCATATGAAAGAGGTTGGAACACGGTCCAATCCTGGCTCATATCTTAATGAATGATCTTATTGAGGAGATAGAGTACACCTCAGTTAACTTATGGCTGACTTACCAGAAGGCTGTGCAGCCATCCAAAGGGACCTTGATAGGCTGGAGATCTGGGTTGACAAAAAGTTCTGATGAATTTCAGCACTGAAGAAGTGCAGAGTCCTGCAGCTGGGAAGGAGAAGCACCAGACACCAGTACATGCTGGAGGACATTCAGATGGAAAACTGCTCTGCAGAAAATGATCTAGGAGTCCGGGTAGACACCACATGGAACATGAGTCAGCAATGTGCCCCTCCTGCAAAGAAGGCTAATGATATTCTTGACTGCATTAAGCAAGTTATTGTGAGCAGGACAAGAGAGATGATCCCTCCCCTATACTCACCATTGATGGCCACATCTGGAGCACTGAGTCTGTTTCTGGGCTCCTTTGTATAAAAGATGTGAACATACAGGAAAAAGTCCAGTGGAGGGCCACCAAGGAACTGGAGTGCTTTGGCAATGAGGAAAGGTGGAGTGTTTAGCATGGGAAAGAGGAGGCTTGGAGGAGATCTGATCAGTATGTGTAAACATCTGACAGGAGGCTGAAAAGAGGTCAGTGTGCCCAATGCCAAGACAAGAGGCAGTGGACACAAACAGGGACACTTGATATTCCCTCAAAACATCAAGAAGCACTTCTGTACTGTGCTGGTGATGGAGCACTGGGACAGGTTGTCCAGAGATGTTGTGGAGTCTTCTCCTTGGATGGTATCTTTAGCTGGTCTCCTGACCATCTAAAGAACCTGAAGGTGCACAGATCCATGGGACCCGATGAAATCCATCCCCAGGTTCTGAGGGAAGTGGAAGAGGAAGATGCCAAGCTACTATCCATCATATTTGAAAGGTCCTGGCAGTTTGGTGAAGTTCCCACTGATTGGAAAAGGGGAAACATTACCTCTATTTTAAAGAAGGGAAAAAAAAGAAGATCCAGGGAACTACAAGCCAGTCAGTCTCACCTCTGTGTCTGGCAAGATCATGGAGCAGATCCTTCTGAAGGCCCTGCTAAGGCACATGGAAAATAAAGATGAGATGATTGGTGGTAACCAGCATGGCTTCACCAAGGGTAAATCATGCCTGACAAACTTGGTGGCTTTTTATGATGGAGTTACAGCATCAGTAGATAAAGGAAGAGCAACTGACGTCATCTACATGGACTTGTGCAAAGCATTTGACACTGTCCTGCATGACGTTCTGGTTGCCAAACTGGAGAAAAATGGATTTGATGGATGGACTACTCACTGGATAAGGAATTAGCTGGATGGTGGCACTCAGAGAGTTGTGGTCAATGGTTCAATGTCCAAGTGGAGTCCGGTGACAAGTTGTGTTCCTCAGAAATCAGTGCTGGGACTGGTGTTGTTTAACATCTTTTTAGGCAATGTGGACACTGGGACTGAGTGCACCCTCAGGTAGTTTGCAGATGATACCAAGCTGAGGTCACTCTGAAAGTAACGCCTCCTAATTATTTCCTTGGAAGCTACAACAGATAAGAAGAGCACAATAACACTACTGGATAGAGCAAATTCTTAGCTACAAAACACTGTTTTTCAACACAGACACAATTAGCTATGCATTTTCACCAGTGATGAACAAGAGCCTGCATGTCAGGCTTGTAAGAATCTACACTAGTGGAGATGACCCACTGTTGTCGCCACTGATGAAATGCACCACTCATCACCTCACTGTGCTCACATCCACTGCTTGGGCTCCAGAAACATTCAGCAAGTGTCAGTGGATATCAAGTACCATTTTTTCTACATAGACAAATTCAGTGACAAACCTTTGCTTCATCACCACTTCCATGTCAGATGCCATTTTGCCTGCCATCTGTCTCCTGGCAACAAAATGTAATGGAATATTGCCGGGAAGGTTTAGCCACTACTGCCATACCACCACAGCACAGAAAAATGAAGGTAGTTTCTCCTCAGATTCACAGCAAATATGTCCTATCACTACTGATACTGCACTTCAAAACTTTCAATGTCTTTTGAGCTTTTCATTTAAAATGCATAAACAGAATTGTGAACTGAATGGAAACTAAGTTTCTCTCTTCCACTCTGAATTTCAGAAACTATTAGGCTTGTAATTTGGCATCCTGTTCAGTTGTATGTTAGCATCACCTCACTGTTCAACAGCATCCATAGTCTGCATATGGGAGAAAATAATTTACCTTTAGCACTGCCAACAGTTTGCTAACTAGGACATTTTTCATATTTTTTAGGCATAGGGAATTCTTTAATATGTCCTCACTTTCTTAACTGTTTTTCATACACTGTATTTTTAACCTGGATATTTAATTTCTTAAAGTTATCCTTTGATAACAGTCTTCCAACATGTCAGCAGTACACTAATTTGCTGGAATACTGTACTGTGGCTGGTAATAATACATACAGTCATACACTTCAATGGACAGAAAAACTCATCCAAGTAAAGACTGGAAAAGTTTGATACTTGGAATTCAAACAATTTTCATACTGTATTGCCCTAAGAATAATTCACTTGTAAGCTGAAATACAACATAGGCTGCATTTATGCTAAGAATTTAAGTAAATCCAAGAACATTTGCAGGCACAAAAGTGTCTGTGTATTAGAAAGCTTTTCTAGTTACTGCAAAGAGTTAACCACAAATAAGGTGATATTTAGATATTTAGAGCAGTCCCAGGAGTAGCTCAATCTCTATCTGGTTTGGGAGAGTAGCAGTTGGCCAGTGCTGGGACTGGGAGCATCTATAAGAGTTTGGAAACACAGATTTGTTTGGTTTTTTTTGTTTGTTTGTTTGATTGATTGATCGATTTGTTTGTTTGTGTTCCAGCTCCCATGATATCCTTAGAGACTAGGTCACTAGTAAAGAGGTGGTCCTCTGCTCTACCTGAGAAAATGCCACCAAATCAACTGAAAATGCTTCTAGGAAACTGTACTTGTATACCGATACCAATTCCTATAGTATTGAAGTATACTCTCAACAGAAACTGCCTATTTTCAGACATAGATTCAATTAGGCACAGACAATATTTCACTTATAAAGTGGCAACTTCATTATTATATGTTTATTTGTTTTCAAATCTCTATGAAGTAAACTGCTGGAACTGATTTTCTGAAGTATACCTTCAGAAAATTTTCTATACATTATTGTGAGTAGGTACTAGCATATGCAGATCAAAAAGCACAGGCTAGTTCGCACACACCTGTAAGAAGTAAAACCCCATTCCAGATGAAGGAAACTAATACTTAAAATTCTTCCAAAAAGCCAAAGTCTTCATGTTCACAAAGGGCATGTTTTGTCCAGGACCGGAACTTGTTTCTCCTCAAGCCAATTGAAAATACCCTTGATTTTAATGAGGTAGCATTAAGTATTAACATGACAGCACTTTATTCTGTATACCTACACTCACAATCACATGCCTATGGAATAGATAAACACAGTTGATGTCACAGAATCACACAATAGTTCATCTTGGAGGGGACCTCTGGAAAAGATCTAGCGCAAACTTCCTGCTCAAGCGGAGTCCACTAGAGCACATTATCCAGGATTGAGTCCAGAGAGCTTTTGATTATCTTCAGGGAAGGAGAGTCCACAAACATCTCTGGGCAAATTGTTCCAGTTCCCAGTCACTCACAGTAAAGAAGTTTGTTCTCATGTTCAGATGAGTGTATTTTAATTTACAGTTTATTCATTTTTCCCTCTATTATTTCCCTCAATTTGGGGTATCATGAATAAACTAGAAGATGAACATACTTTTGACAAAATAAGGAAAGAAAGAAAATGAAATACGTAGAGAACATTACCTATGTTTAATATGATTCTATATGACATTCATTAAAGTTACACATCAAATTAACTCGTTACTATAGATAAGGAAGGATATCAATTTTTTTTTGTGTGCATACATGTATAAAAGAGCATTGATACCATTTAATTCTCACTGTACATAAATACAGATTTACATTCCAAATTAGATTACCTAAGCTTTAGTTGTTTTTTTTTTAATACTTAATATATATACACGTGTAAACATATTTTTTTTGCAGCATAGAACATCAGTCAAAGTTGCTAAACTACAAGAATAATGAAAGTAAGCACCTATCTCTTAATAGAGATGGAAATTAGGAGCTACTTTCAATTTAATTAAAACTCTTAATCTGCATACTTAATGAACATGACTTTTGTTGTTGTTTCAGAATTCTTTTTATTTGAGTGTGTCTTCTAATAAAACTTGTATTTACCAAGTCAAAGCCATTCTGGATGAGCCCAAGTAGTCTATGTAGCTGAACTACTTGATGCGTGAATAATGGATTGTTTCATCAAGCTCTGGGTTATAACACATAGAAGGCCACAGTTTTGGCTTTCTTGGACCGCATATCAAATATAAAACATATTTAATGTATATAAGCATTAAGAATTATTTTACATTTTAAGTATCTCTTAGTAAAGGAAAAAAAAAAATAAAGAGCAATAAAATCACAAAACCAGTGAGATATTTAATGTAATTTCTGTGAAACTAATGCATCGATTTGGTTCAGTGGAAGTGGCTGCAATTCAGCTTTCAACGTGTTTGTCAGAAATTTTTGATGAAATTTTGCTCTTTCTGTGCCTCATCCTTGAAAACTATTGTTTACAAATGCCAAAAAGTGATGACATGAACAAGGAGTGATTGTGAAGAGAGGGTATATTTCTCTGGTAAGAGAGAGGTTATAAAAATTTTGTAAGAGACATGATGAAATTTTTAAGTTGAATATCTGATTGTAACTACATATATCCCATCTGAAAATTCTCAGGTAATTACTTAATGTCAACTGAAAATGGAGTCACAAATACAGCAAAGAATTGATGATCTTTTCTGGCAATATTGAAACTTTTCTCAAATTCCTTATCAGAACTGAAGCAAGTAAGCCTGTTTTTTGCAGTTCACAAGACTGTGTTTAGCCAGTCAATTGAAAGGCATAACATTTGCCATAACTTGAGTAAGCACTTCACTTTGACCACTCTGTGCCCTGGTTTCAACATAGACAGTGCTGATCACACATCACTATTTGGTAGTTGCTGAGCCACAGGCCAAGCCTCTTGGTAGGCCAGAGCTGCTGTCATGATGGCACTGGGCAGAGGATGGCCGCAGCTTGAACAGGCCCAAGTAAACAGTCTCTGCCTGAGTTTCTGCTCCAGCACCTATTCACTTTTATACTTTTATCCACAACCTGAAGGATAAATGCAGCCTGAGCAAATCTGTGAACAACTGTGAGCTTTGTGGTGCAATCAAGATACTTAAAGGTCAGTTTACAATGCAAGCAGTTATCAACCTTTCTGAAAAATTCACTTTGAATGAAAACAGCTACATTTATGTTGTTGCTACTCCTCTGTTGTACAGATCACAGTACTGTAATACTAAAAGTGTTGTTGAGAGTTTAGTAATTTCTTGTTTTTAATGAAATTGTTTCCTGTTTCTGCAATAGATAGTTTTCTAGAAAAAGAAGTCTCTGAGGCTACTTTGGTGGTTTGCTGTCCTGAAGTAGAACTTTTCAAAGTTAAAGATTCTTGAATACATTAAAACCATACCCTTTCTCTGTTTTATTCAGCTAAGTCTATCTAACAGCATTCTTACAAGCCCAGACTCTTTTGCCTGTGTGTGACTGTTGATGGTATCATGTGATGTTCTTTTTTAGAAGACTGCTTGCATTTCATTTTCATATATAGAAATGTTCTTCCATTAAGTGTAACCGTGACTGTCATTTCTGTAGTTTATATTACGCATAAATTAAATCACTGCTATGATTCTTGTTTGCACTTTCTGTTTAAAAAAGGAAAACTTGCTTTAAGAAAATGCCAAAAAACTGGCATTTGTCAGAAGAACGAGTGAAAGGAAAAGCTGAAATCTTTAAGGCTTCATTTGCACATGCTTTTTCTTCTGCTGTGGAGAAGAATGTGCCTTAGCAATCACTATTAAAAAGAGATCTCCATTAAACTGGACTTTTTTCCCAACACATTTATAGATATGTAGTTGTTCATCAACATTTATCTTCTATTAGAGAAGTTTCCCAATTGTGTTCTATAAGTACATACAAAGATGCCATCTTTGCTTCAAAGTGCAAATGAATTTAAGTCAAACAAGTATGAAGGGAATTAGCAAATTCCCTAACTTTAGTAAACAGTAAAAAGAGACAATTGATGGGAATTACTTTTTTCCTTATTTTTTTGTTGAATAATATACTTTGCTGAGCTTCATAGAATGGCAAGTTCTTGGAGGATCGCCCCATCTTGTCATTCTCCAAGCTGAATTTAGAAAAAAGGCTGAAGTTATACATCCATAAAATGCAACAGAGGGGAAAAAAAGCACAGAAATGGAATTATCATAGCATATGATGGAAGACTGAGTCTATTTTCTACAACTGAATTAGGAATGTTACTGTTTGCCACATAAAAAAATGGAAATCTACCTAGCTGTTGTAGGTTAATTTGCATTTGACAGGTAAAGCAGAACCTCTAGTTTATGTCTGCATTGCTATCTACATCCCATGGCTGAGTGAAAATACTTTAAATTACGTACAGACTATCACAGAAAATGTTAAGTTTTCAAAGTATATTTGTATATTAGACCCAAAACATCTTTCACAACTGCCATGTCAAGTCACAAGGTCAGGATGATGAGCATTTAAGCAGATTTAGAAGGCTCTTATGCACAGCTATATACTCAACTTCTGTTGCGTTCATGCAGTGTTTATGCAGCAACGGTGGATTTTCTGCCATCCAGTTGAGTATCTATCCAAAATCACACAGCTGCCTTTATAAATAATTGCATGAGAACAGACTTCCCCACTAATAACAATTATTGAGGTGATAAGAGGTTAATAACAAATGTGGTTGTATACTTCCATCAATACACATGATGGAACTCACACTGAAGTAATCTATCAAATTTGCTTTCATTCTGTTCTTCAAATTGCAGAATAAATAGAGAGCATGTTGCAATTATTTACAGTGGAAGTCTTTTCTGTAGATAAGATAATTTTAATTGAGATACTCATTATTAAAATGTCAATTAACCTTGATTTTCCCTCCTTTATTATAATTTAAACTAAACACAAAATAACTTTGATGCAGATGAAGAACTGTAAAACATTTAATGAGGTAAATTGCTTACAGAGCTCTAGTTTAATTAGTTCAGTCATTTTCTGTCAGTTCTAATTACATAACTAAATTCTCTACATTTGGCAAATATCACATTTAGTGTGAACTTTTCTTTCATGGCAATTAGCTCAATATTCAATGACCTTATTTGTGTACACTTGTGACTTAATTTGTTTCATAAACAGTTATTTTGATTCTTATTTCTCCATACAAGCTGCATCAGTTTCTTTTTATCAATTCAAGATGCAATTTCTGTAATTCACTTGAAATGTGAGAAATGTTATATAATTAGTTATCAAAGTAGCTGTGAGCTTTCATTTCCACTTCTTTTGCACAAGACCTCTAGGAAACTGATTTAATGGCACCTTTTCTAGCATGAAAGTTGTTTCCCATCTAACAGCTCTGTTAGCATACTGGTTTCAGTCAATTAAGAGCATTCAGCCTTGAAGCAGAGCTTACGCCTACAGCGATGCCTCCAGCTGTTTCCTTTGGGAGGATAACCACCTTGCAAATGATCATTACTTAAATGAGTATTCTCTCTACCACCATACTTACTACTACCATCTCTCATTTTTATCTATTCAGTGAAATTATGAAATACCATAGAACTTGCAATCATGTCAACAAGAAAAATCCTTCTTGAAGGAGGAACAGTAGGATAATATCAGTCATTGAATTCAGCTGGCGTTGTGCATTTCCCTGTCTTAGTTTTGGCTTCCTGTGCTGCTCTGCTGGAGAAGAAACTGGATGTGCAGAAGTACTGAAGGAACTCGGGCTGTTTAGTCTGGGGAAAAGGAGGCTGAGGGGAGACCTTATTGCCCTCTTCCAATATCTGGAAGGTGCTTAGAGCGAGAATGGGTTTCATCTCTTCTCACTGGTGGCAGGTGACAGGATGAAGGGAAATGGTCTCAAGTTGCGCCAGGGTGAGTTTAGGCTGGATATCAGGAAAAACTTTACAGAAAGTGTTGGTAAGCAGTGGAATAGGCTCCCCAGGGAGGTGGTTGAGTCACCATCCCTGGATGTATTTAAAAACCGTTTGGATATGGTGCTCAGGGACATGATTTAGCAGAGGGTTGTTAGAGTTAGGGTACTATGGTTAGGTTGTAGTTGGACTTGATGATCTTTAAGGTCTTTTCCAACCTGAGCGATTCTATGATTCTAAGTAGCTAGGAGGGGACACAGGAAGGACAGCTGATCAAAACCAACAAAGAAATACTCCTTATTATACTCTGCAATGAAAGTGGGGAGAACTGGCCAGAGAGGTCTACTGTTTCTCAGGAACCGGCTGAGCATTTGTTGCTGATGGTGAGAATTGCTTTATGCATTATTTTCTGTTCATTTTTTCCACTTTCTTATTAAACTGTTCTTAGCACAACCAATAAGTTCTCACACATTTACTCATTATTGTCTCCACCATCCCACTGACGGGAGTGAGCAAATGGCTGTGTGGTGTCACAACATTGCCTATATACATTCGTCTTATACTTACATTGATTTAATAATAATTCTTGCATCCAATCTTTTTTTATATATAAAATTGTACTAATTTCAATTAAAATATAAATATTTTAAATAAAAAAAAATCTAAATTTATTGTAACTGTCATAATTGATCACAAGCTAAGTAAAATTTGGTTCATCTTCAGAAGCATAGTAATCAGCATCATAGGAGTTCAGCTGACTGGCCAGTTATCCATCCTCTCTCTCACATGGAAACAGACCCATATTCAGTTCCTTTCAACAATCTGTCCTGTCAAACCAAATCGAATTTCTCGTTATTGAAAGTAGAAATGACAGGTGCCCTGGAACTTCTGCTGAATTCTGTGAAGTGGGCTTGTTTGTGTAACTGGGATACTAGCTCTTTAGCAGACTGTTGAAATTGGGAACTATTGCCATGTATTTCTTGGATGGAGACAGGAGGTCTATGGTGAAACTGGTACAGTGCTGCAACAACTTGACTGCTCTGCAGTCCTCAAAAACCTTTCTGGTAATAAAAAGATACAAAATTTTTATATCCCTGGTTGTTTCAGGAAGGAAACATGCCTCATCAAACTTCCTTAGCCAATTATAGGCTACCTTTGCATTGATTTTGTGCACTCTCAGCAAGCTACCTCTTTCAGTAGTTTGCTAGGTCTTATACTATGTTACTGTACAGTATTTGAAGTTGCAAGCCCATATTGAGGATATTTAAGTTCTTTGGAAGTGAAAAGTCATAAGTAGTAAAAGCATTATTCATTTTTAGAAAAAAAATTCCAATAGGATGCTTAGTAAGATTCTGGACAGTTGTTGATAATAGAAAGCTGGCTGAACTCTTTCCATATTCTTTATTACACTCTAAGATAAATAATGGTGTTCATAGTCTTTTAATATATATTTTCCCCAATGGCACCACATGGCCCTTCCCTAAAATCTGCCATACTCTCAACTTTAGCTAAGTTTCACAGATGTATTGAAAAAGAAAACTCTCCCATCCTTTTAGAACATCTCATCACCAACAATATATGATTTACAGAATTGAGACAACTGGTAAGTCTAAGAATTACAGAATGGACACTGAGTCTTCATCTATTATCAGGAAGAAATCAACCCAACCAGCCAAATTCATGTTTGTCTATGTCACATCCTTGTTAAAGAAGAATGCCAAACTAGGAAGACAGTAAATAGCACATATCTGTCTGTCTGTCTATCACTATAAGCTTTACCTGAAAATAATGAAAGATAGTAAATATAAAAAAATTGGCAGAATCTTCTGATGGTTTCTTGTTTCTTTAAAAGCAGTAAATAGTAGCAGTAGAAATTGCAAAACTGAAGTTGCAGTCTTCCCTTGCAAGGCACTCTGTTTTCTTAGTGTCCTTCACTGGCCATAATGTCTGTAGTAGAACAGACACGTGCCATGTAGGAGAATTCAAGTTGAGCATCTATTATAAAACATCTTGGATGCTGGAGGAAATTATTTCATGCTAAATTGACAACACACAGGAATTAAATGAATAAAATACAGTATTAAAAAAAAAAAAAACAAAAAACGACAAACAAACTGAAAAATAACAACCAGACAAATGTAGAGCATTTGGAAACAATTTTGGTTTCAGCTGGGCACTGGCATTTGTCATCTGCCATGTATACCAGCGAAAGCATGGTAAGAATTTCTAACTTTTCATCAGAGGTATCTTTGAGGGACTGTGTCCATTAAGTGCCTTCATCCCTTTGAAAAGCAGCAATACAAACTACTGAATACAAGTCATTAAATTTGTTTCCCCTAAGAAAATGCCATCTTTCTATTATATAGAGCAACTGAACGGTGCCAGTCAGACAGCTATCTAATTAAAAATAATTAAATAGGAGAATTGAAATACAAATTCCTTATTCTAAAGTGAATACTACTGAATCACTGCTTATATTATTGTTCACCTATACTATGTCTAAGAAATTGAAAGGCACAAAAATCATGACGCTCCAGTTATATTTTTCAAAGGTCTGCAGTATAATTTTATGTTGAGATAAAGAGAAGTTTAGCCTTAGGACTCCATCTACCAGTTATTGTTCTGTTTTTTTTGTTTATATAGATCATTTTATTTGTTTACTTATTTATTATTTTTCTTGCCATTTATATAGAAGCAGTCAGAATCAGTTTTTAAATTACGTACACATAATCCTGAGTTTCATAGGATTACATGTTACTACCACTTAATTTCCTAAAAATTAAGAAAGTTTAATTTCAGTCTTTCCATGTAGGAAAGATATTACATTGTGTGGGAAATAACAAGAGCTCTTCTGCTCTAACAAAACATGCCATGAGAATGAATTGAGATGATGTTTCTCAAGAGAAGAATTAACTTTTATAATATAATGCTGTGACAAATCTTTAAACTAAAATGACCTAAAATGGAAGCCACTTCATAAATCTTATACATTTGTAATTTAAATAAGTAGAGCCATTCAATTTCAAACACCTAGTCACTTGAATTTTTATTATTTGTAAAGTACAACTTTTTGTATTCCCTATGGATGAATTTTTTCTAGTTCCTGATAGTAACTTCTGTAGTAATTTTGTGAAACTTGTCTACATACGTAAACGAATCAAAGCTGTAAAAAGCTTTGAAATAATGTTAATAAATATTAAGACATCCTTGACAGGATGCAAAATATTTAAATAGACTCCTCATTAAATATAAATAAGCAAATAAGTAAATAAATAAATAAATAAAGCATATGACATCTGTAGATCCTTGTTTAGGGAACTGTCAGTATCCAAGGGGTATTTTACAAGTCATTAATCTTTCTTCACTGAACCCGGTTATTTTTCTGTTTCATTGGCTTTTTAGAATCTACTAATGCAAATAGATTTCTAATACAATAATAAGAAAAATTACCTAGCATAATCAAACCTTAAAATAATCTTATCCTACTACAAGAAATTGAGTGTTTGGTTTTTCAGAAACAATAATATTTCTTATTTCTAGATATAACAACTAAAACTGACAATATTTCAATGCATTTTTCATATTACGATATTTCTTTTGAGCTTTACAAACAAGTACTGTACATTTAAACTGAACTTTTGATCTAATTTTTCCTATGCAACTTGTATTTAACATCTTTGATCTCTGAGTTAGTGATCTAATCTGCTGTATAACTCAGCTTTTATTGATCTGTTCTCATGCTGAGCAAATCAAGTCTCACTTTTATGGGAGAGATTGGAAAAGATAGTAAAACTGCCTCTGAGACAACAGTTTAAATCTGTGCAATAACAGTGGAGGCAAGAGATAAGACTTTTATTACACTGCCAAACTTCACATGAACTCCAAGTGTCATTAAATAGGTATGTGTCATTTGCCACATATATTTATTTTACTAGATAAGTTCGCAACCACCCATTTAGATACATTGCAGTACCACATTTTCTTTGCTGCATCTTCTTTGCCACAGAATCAACTCCTCAAAATACATCTGAAATCTCTTTCTTGTGGTACTTTACATGCATTTCAGATTTTCTGTTCTCATGCAGTTTTCTGAAAGAGTTTTTGAGCCTCTTTTACTTGACTGAATTCCAAAAGCAATTTTCAGTAGTTATACAAGTGGGACCATTTTTAATATGTTAGTCTGTCATGATAAAAGAAGATTAATTCTCATATAACCAGAGCTTTTCAATCATGCTCCATAATGTGTGAGCTCTGTAATGCCTAGTGTTATTACATTACTAAGCATGGATGAAAATAAAAGCAGTGAAAGTGCTGTATCTCAGCTTGATGTTATTGAGAGTAGTTTTACTTTAGAGGGTTTCCTATTGTGGTATTTTTCCCATTGTTCCCTGAGAAGAAAGACCTGATGAGTACATGGAATGTATATGGCATGTGCAATGGATGACACTTTTCACTCCCATATACAGAACAGTGGTAAAACAGAAAATGCATGAAAATAGGTTGCCTGAATTTTTTTTAACAACTTCAGTATCTTGGTGTCAGTTCAAGACTGCCAGATGTACCTGATGATTTGCATGTCTAGCAATTACGTGATTCTGGTGAATATTGTATCTTCCTATTTGAAAGTCGTTCATTTTATGTTACTGGGTCCATGAAATGCTGAAGTCTTTTATGTGGATCATAAAGAAAACTTACCCTTTGTTTACATTGCTTCTTTTTCTCCTGTATGCATGCACCATAGTGGGATAAGATGTGATTGAAGGACGGAATAATATAGAATTTTACAAAACCGTTCCTCATGGAAATCAGGGGGTAAAGGGGAGGGCCAGGAAGAGTTCTTACTGTTGATTGTAGTGAAGTCATATGAATGAAATGTATGTTCCTGTAACAGCATATGCACAGCAGTCAGATCTAGCTATTAACATATGCTAGTAGCTTCATTTTCTCTGAGACAGCTGCAGGACTGGGATTTGCAAATGAGAACCTGAACAATGGAGGAATGTGACTTGGGTAAAGAATAAACTATTCAAATCTAAATTATACATTATTGACTTTGTGAACACATTTTTATTTCCTTATTATTTAATATCAAGTGATACAAAGAATTTAGAAGACAACGTATTGATTATATGATGTGTAAATTTTTGACTGAGAGTTGAAAGTTGTAGGGACACTATTTATGGGACCATTCTTAGAGCCAAAATCAAACAGACAGTAATTTCAGATTTCCTTAGGTTGTCATATGGGAACAATTACGAATTATCTGTTATAAATACCATTAATCTTGATGTACAGCCTGAAAATACCTAGTGTTAAAATTTCTGTTCGTGACTGAGATACCAAGACTCCCTGTCTTTAGCAAACACATTTACTGTTTATGTATAATAGAATAATATATCCTCATCCATCTATCTTACGTATATGGTACTGGGGTAAAGACTTGAACCGTAAGCATAAGGGGAATAAGAGTGTCTGGACTGTGGGAGAGAGAGGAGGCCAATTAAGATGAGCGAAGAAGAAGAAAGGAGAAAAAAATATTATACAGGCTGGAAAAGATACGGAAACAGTGGGAATGGTTTAATGTATGGAAAGAAATCCAAGATTCCTACCTCTGCATTACACTACAGTCAGGAAAGATCTCTGGAATCCATTCAGAAAATTTATGCTCTCGTCCGCCTGTTGTGGTTGGCCCGTATGAAAGTTATTAGTTATCCTTACCTTAGCAGATTGAAGTCTGCCTGTAGCGTGGTTTAGATACTGTTCTAGTGAAAGAGGTTAGAAGGATTTTAATCTCCTTTCCTCCTTCCCATCAGCATCAATAAATGAAATGAATACTCCCAAGTCTTGCAACATGATCACACCTGGGCAGGCCTACAAAGTCTAAGCTGAAAACTGCCCCCAGAGATCTGCGTTTACCAAACTCAGTGATGACTCACAAAGCTGGCAGCATAGCGTTGTGGCTTAGGTTGATTCTAGCCATGCATGAAGTTAGACATAGAAATATTAAAAGTAAATTAAATGAGTAAAATTCAAACCTCACCATTGCTACCACTATTGTTTTAATTGACTTGCTCAGTCATAGCGGCACTAATCAATATGTTAAGGAGGACAGAGTAATTATGCTAGAATATTGACAGACATTGGAGTTAAGAGTTGAATACATTTTAACAAAACTAGGAATTTACAAAACTATTTTCCTAGTGTCTGAAAATCATTAGAAGAGGTAGACTAGAGGTACTAGTGCAACAAAGCTGACCAAGCCCTGAAATCAAGTTGTGCATTTACTCTGTCAGGAAGGCAGCCTGCCAAAGGGGTATCATCTTGATTTCTGAGCAAACAAGTTTGAAAAGGTCCTGATGGCATCAGCCTTTTGGCTGCCAAATCACACACTGCTTTGCTAAATTTTACAGCAATCTCCTCACCCACTTGTTTTTCCAAGAAAAAAAGGGATGGTGTAGTTTTATTCTTTTGGCTTGAAAACCTGAAAATGTTAAAAAGGAAATTTGAGGTGCTTTGAAGGGGTTGCTTGTTTGTTTTCATTTTTGTATATAGATGAATCAAAGCTAGACAAAAAACATATTTTTGTAGAATTACAAATGACATCATGGGATCAAGCTAGTTATTTTTAGGGCAAAGAGGGAATGATCTGATTTCTGTCGTTAATAAAATTATTTGTATCCTGTACAGTCAAAGACACATCTCCTGGGAAGCACTTCAGTGGAGGAATCCATACGTGAAGCCACTTCTACCTTTTAATTATTCAAAACATAGTTTTGCAAGTAGACTTTAGGGAACATGCCAGTGAAATGGGACATGCCAATCAACATTAGGGGACCTATCCATCTCCCCACTGGAGGTGTGAGAATAATAAGACAGAAGTCTTCAGCAGTGCTGAGCCACATGGGACTGACACAGGATATCTTTGGTATCACTGATACTCAACCTAGGGGTCGTGACCCCACGGTGGATACTGAGGCTATTTTCTGCGGAATGCAAGTTTCCTTTCAGAAACTAACCGTCTATTTAAATCTGTTTATAGACTCCCTGACTAAGAAGATAAGCTTCAGGAACTGCTTCCCTGACTAATGAATGTATGAAAACAGACTATGGCCAGATCCTGAGACAGGATGGAAGAAATGGTGTTCCTCCTCTTCCCCAACTCTGCCTACATTTTGCTCTTGTGAGAGGTCATTTTTCAGAAAAAGCAAATGTTTTCCATAACCGGAGCTTGTCTTCAAAAGGCCAAAGTCTTCCCCAAGTTCTCTGTGGAGAGAGAGTTTCATGTCCAGGCATGCCAGTATGGCTTTGAATGATAAGAGATGGAGAAGGGCTCAGACTTTAAACTACATTGATAACAATAGGACCTATTTTACTGGGGAACTTCTAGGTACCACATTAATAATAACAGAAAAGCATTCCTCTCCTTGACTTCCAAAGGGCTTGTCAGCTCTCAGAGTTCTTGATGCACAAAAAATCAAGTTTGAATGGAATGTCAGGTGATGTATGAATAGTGTGCTGTACTTTACTGTATAGTATTTGGAACCTAAGAGCTGGATGCTTCAGTAATTATTGAAACTCCATTATCTTAAAATTATTTACTTTTATATAACATAAATTTTCTTTTTCTTTATTTAGTTCATTCTAACTTAAATAATATATAATTTATGAATTAATTTATTTTTCAAATGTTGTATTTGCTTATTGCATGTAGGATAATAAAATTATCCTTTTTTTAAAGAAATATATTTTTTTAACTTCTAAACACAAAATTTCTATACAACATGATTTCACTAACTTTAACGTTATATTATCATCCAACTGCTGTTAAAGTTTTCTGAGATGTCATTCTAAAGTCCTGATGTTCATTTGGGTGTTCCTTGGAAATGTAAATGAGTAGTGTTTGGCGATCTCAGTTCAGTTTCTAGTAAATGTCCACATCACAAAACCATTGTACTTAATTTTGCATGATTGATAGCTTCTGCTTAACTAAGACCCAAGGCTAAGCCAGCCTCAAGACTTTATTACCTGCCATTCTAGTAAGGGTGGTCCATCCAGGTCAAAGTCGAGGTCAATAGTAGGACAGGGAAGGCACTAATTTTGCTTTGAAACAGTCTCTCTTCATGAAACAAAGAACTTCACTTTTAAGCTCGTTTCATGACCAGGGATAATCTGTCTTAGAATGAAAATGTTCCTGATAAATATTATTATCTTCACTGCTTCTTTTTAACTGTAATATTTTAAATATGGTTTCAGTATGGTCACTGATTTTTACTTGGAAGATGTATTTTACACTTAATTCTGAATGCTCCTGCTGAGACACCTAGAATGTTTTTGTACCTTTTCTTTTTCAGTTGTCCAAGAAAAAAAAAAAGCTTAAATTTTCCAGTAACCAGTTTTCTCAGCCTACTTGAAACAGCCCCAAGCTGCATAAAGATTCCGATGTCTCAGAATGGTTGAGAAGTGTGAGTACAGTCAGCCTTAAAATATATTTTTATATTCCACTTACCTGATTAATATTGCACCTATGGTCAGTTCTGAGTTTTATAGAGAATTGCATTAGTAACGTTGTAATCCAAAAGAGTGTTTACAGCATGAACGGAGTACCTAAGAAAAACAGAAAGAAGATATTTCAGTGAGTTGAATTTGTTTATTTTGTTTTCTGTTGCAAGACATTTCTTTAAGGCTAAAGCTTAAGAATAGGTTACAATGAAACTGCAAAGAGCAGCATCACAACCGAACTAACTCATGTTTTCTGAGTCCAAATTCAGGAAAGCATGTAAATCCATGGGAAGAATTAAACTTTTATTTAAGCTGTACTGAAGAAATACATGTTCCAGCCAGTGCTGATCATGCTTTTACTTTTTTACTTCTTTCATCTAGGGAAGTCCACAATCTAAATTTAGGAATACTCTGTACCTCTGGGATTTTCACAGCTTCTCATTTATGTAATGTATTTAACTGAAATCTGTATCTGCTTTTCTCAGTAAGTGAATTTCACTGCAAGATTTTTTTTTTTCAATCTTTTATTTTTGGACAAATAGTAGCTTTGATGGATTGTAAGCTGTAACGCAAAAAAATTCAAATTCCAGTCCTGAACAACTAAATTCTGGGACAGGTTCAGATTTCAGATTTGGCTCACTGTGAAGAAAGAAGGCCTTTGAAATTACTAGAATACAAGCCTCGTTAGACATATTCAAATAGAGGAGTAATTTGTGTGTGATACTTGATGTTTCCTTATATCTGATGAATATGTATTCTTTTTTTTTACTCCTCCACTTTCTTAATTAGACAGACTCACTGTAGCATTTTTAAAAAAGAGTCATGATTACTATTTTTAAAGGTTGGAAAACTTATGAACATGCAGATGACTCAGCTACCAAGGAGGTAATCCAATTCAGGTTTAAGATGTTACAGGCATCATATTCCCTAAAATTCGGGAACGAAGTTTTAAATTGAAAGTGACCATGAAAACTGGCACTACAAAAGGAATTAAACTATAGTTCTTCTCTTTCCTTTTTCTTATCTCTTCATTTTCTGAACCCGTTTTCTGAATTTACTGTATAAGCTATCTCAGCTGAAAATCAATTAAGTATATTAATATAAGTGTACTGCAACAAAAGATAAACCTTTTGAACTGGAGGGAAAACACTTTTCAGATTTGGTCTGTGTAAATAAGGATATTCAACATACAAAAGCAAGCATGTTTTTGTTGGTTTTATTTGCTACTGTTTCAAAATCCCTATGCTACTAAAAGTCTTACAGAAGGATTAGCATTGCACTGTTGAAAAAAGATCAAGAAGACAATATAGAATGACCTTGCTTTGTAAAACTAAGAATTGAGTATCTAAAGACTTCTGGAAAAAAAGCATGATCTGCAGTGAATTGGAACCATATGGAGGAGGAAAAAACCTAAGTCTAAGAAGTAAACATCGGTTGACGTTCATAGCGAAGATCAAAAGCTCCCATAAACCATCTCCTACAAAAGGAATGGAGAAAGCTCAGATTAGAAATGTAGTTTATATTTGCAATTCCTTTCACACTTCTGAAACCTAATTCCAAAGAAGACAGACTAAGAATTGTATGACTTAGATATCAGGTACTTTATTTATGTTACAGAAAAATAATCTGATTCATTTTTTTGTATTCCTTTGACTTTACAATAATGAAACTTTGACAGCAATGGAGCAGTATCATTGTAAAACATGGAATAACTCTGTGATAAATCAGTGGCACATTCTTTTTTTTTGTTTTGTTTTGCTTTGTTTTTACATTGACTTATCATATACAAATGAAAGAAAAGTATTTTTACTAAGTCTGAGGTTCAGCAGAATGACTTACTACTAGATAATTTCTTCCACCTTCTTGATTTTCTTGTCCTTTTATTATTATTATTACTATTTTTTTAACATAAGGCAACATTGAATGGGGAATGATACCAGAATGCCAGTGATGATCTCCTCTTTTTCAAAGGTTGATCGTACTGATCTGTCAAATTTGATATGTATTTTTTTTAAAACACATAGTACTCTTTAAAATCTCTTAACCTTGTTGTGTAACAGCAGCTGAAAAAAATAAAATTGAAGGTTATACTTAGTCCATTCATATCTGATGCTACAACAGAATAGCTAATTTTTAAGAACTGTATGTATTCTCTCCCTTGTAAATACAAAAGCCTGGAAGTAAATATTTCAAGATTTCAGAGATAATTTTATGTGTAGAAATTTCTTCAGTTTTTCTCTCTAAATATTTTTTGAACCTCACAAGTAATTTTTTAG
The DNA here is from genome assembly GCA_016647715.1 of Pavo muticus. Classification (NCBI taxonomy): domain Eukaryota; kingdom Metazoa; phylum Chordata; class Aves; order Galliformes; family Phasianidae; genus Pavo; species Pavo muticus. The sequence goes on along the minus strand of JACDJE010000084.1, from coordinate 2,583,061 downwards.
ATAAGAGGTTTTTTCTTGTGTTCTTATGAACTGTCCAACTGGTAGAACTCAGAGGGTTGTGACCAGTGGCACAGAGTCTAATTGGAGGCCTCTAACTAGTGGTGTTCCCCAGGGGTTGGTGCTGGGTCCGATCTTGTTTAACATCTTCATCAATGAAGTTTGCTGATGATATAAAGCTGACAGGAGTGGTTGACACACCAGAAGTCTGTGCAACAAGATCTGGATAGACTAGAAGTTGGGCAGAGAGAAACTTGATGAGTTTCAACAAGGGCAAGTGTGGAGTCTTGGGGAGGAATAACTGCATGCATCAGTACAGCTTAGGGGCTGACTTGACTGTGAGGAGTCTGTGGAGAAGGACCTGTGTGTTCTGGTAGGCAATATGAACCAGCAGTGTGCCCTGGTGGCCAAGAATGCCAAGTGTATCCTGAGGTGCTTTAAAAAGAGAATGGCCAATGAGTCGAGGGAGGTTATCTTTCCCCTCTACTCTGCCCCAGTGAGGCCACATCTGGGATAATGTGTTCAGTTCTGAGCTCCTTGGTTCAAAAAAGACAGGTATCTCCTAGAAAGGGTCATGCGAAGGGAGAAAAAGGGGCTTGGAGCATCTGCCTTATGAAGAAAGGCTGAGGGGGGATCTCATAACTGTCGATGAGGCCAGACTCTTTTGTGGCAAGCAACAAAAGAACAATGAGTATACTATCTATGATCAGCAAAGTCACTGAGACTTCTCTTGTCCAGTAGATCCTTCAGTCCATAATATTTCTCATTAGGTTTTAGCCGTGCAATTTTTATGCTCATAAAGAACACTTCTCAGAGTAACTGACCTTGAAAAATAATGCGTAGAGGACAAGAACTCAACAATATCTACAATATGTATAGATCAAGAAGTTTAAACATGATTGAAAGATGTATGTGAGGAACAGCCAATTCTGAACTCCTTTGGAAAGGTGAATCTTGCAGATAACTCCTGTCACACCTCCGACCCATTGATATTAAACATTGGCATCAAAGCCCACACAGCTACTCTACTTCCTTTGTCATGTCTAGATGACATTACTGAGGTCTTTGGTCATGGCCAGAAAAAAAAAGAAAAATGTAAATACTTATGTGTGCACTGGCCAAGATGGATTTCACAATTAAAAAGATATTCAGTGACTTATGTCTCCTGCATTTTACTCTCCAAATAATGTGACATGATTTCTGTTAGCATGTTACTAGAACCCCAGAGTACCCAGAACCATTCAGAGTATGAAATGGGACCTTTTATTTTTTCTTCACAGGAATTTATAAAGATTGCTCTGAAAGTAACACCTCCTATTTTATTATGTTGGCTCATGACATCAAAGGTATTAGTAGTTAATTCCATTTCTGATGTGCAACGACAGATGGCAGCAAAGGGGCAGTCTAACAAAATAGCATCTGACCTGGAAGCAAAAGTGTGTCATTGAATTCCTCCATGTGGAAAAAATGGCACCCATTTAAATCCATCAACACTTGCTAAATGTTGATGGAGCCCAAACAATGGATGTGAGCACAGTGAGGTGGTGAGTGGTGCATTTCAGTAGTGGTGACAGCATTGTGAAAGACAAGCCACGTTTCAGACAGTTATGCACAGCTGTTACACCCCAAAATGAAGAGTGTTTTGATCACCTCATCCATGCAAATTGGTGGATTACAGTGAGGAAACTGTGAATGGAATTGACTATAGGCTTCAATGCATTGGAAAAAAATAGCATCATTGGAATATCACAAAGTTTGCCACAGGTGAGTCCCATGAATTCGTGCAGAGGAACAGAAAGAACACCACGTGCAAGTTTGCCGGGACCTATTGGTCCAATGTGACACTGAAGGTGACAGTTTTGTGGATCACATCATTACTGGTGTTGAGATGCGGTGTCACCATAAGCTGGAGTCAAATTGGCAGTCCAGAGAGTGTTGACATGTGAACTCCCCATCAAAGAAGAAGTTCAAGATGTAGCCCTTAGAGGGTGAAATGATGTGCACTGTCTTTTAGGGTAGGGAAGGCTTTCCTGGATTTCCTGGAACCTAGACAAACCATTAACACTGACTACTACATATTAATGCTGACTAAGCTGAGGACTCAAACTTCCAGCATCAGACCAGAGAAGACAGCTTTTCTCTTGCAACATGGCAATACCAGACCAATATCAATTTGAAGACCATGGAGCACTTTGCCAATCTTAGTTATGTGGTCTTACTACACCCACTGTGTAGTCCGTATTTGTCACCTTCTGACTTCCATCTCTTCATGATGATGAAAGATGGACTGCGTGGGCAGCATTTTCCTAACAATGCCATACTAGCAACCATGAAACAGTGGGTAAGTCCTGCTGGTGCAGATTTTTACAAGTGCAACATTCAGGCTTTTATTCGTTGCTGGTGAAAATGCATAGCTAATGGTGGGGACTATGGTGAAAATTAGTGTTTTGTTCCTGAGAATTTGTTGTATCAAACAGTGTTATTGTGCTCTTTGTATCTGTAGTAGTTTCCATGGAAATAAACAGGAGTCATTACTTTCAGAGCTACCTACGTATAATATGTGTACAGTTCAGTGCAATCATAAACACGTAAGATGTTTAGAGGACATGGCAAAAGGAATGAGGGATGTTTGCTTTAAGGAATAATTAAGTTTATGAATGCTTTTTTATTTTATTTTATTTTATTTTATTTTGAAGGAGAGTGGATGGGATGGCATTTCTTGGTTATTCCAGGTAGGGAGAAAGGCAATGCGCAACATGGGTGAAGGGAAACCAGAGAATACAGTGAGCAAAGGGGGAGCAGTAGTGTCAAACTCATGAGAGATTATCTCACATTCATTTTGTTTATAAGACTTCTCTGCCATATGGATTTACTGAAGGTTTGAATGAGCAAATGCTGCATGCCACACCTGCAACCACAAATGCCAAGGGCAATACACCCTACAGAAAGATATTGCTTAATTGTTCAACAGTTTAGTCCCACAGGGAGTTTTTCTACAGCTCCTTTGCCAGAATTCCCAATGCAAACAGTTAGGAAGATGTGTACCTACACATCTCAATGTGCAATGCTTCTGGCAGCCTTTTGGGCATTTTCTGGGAGATGAAAAATGCTACAGCCTAGCTTAGAGGCTGATACTAGGTAATACAAGTCAGAAATCCAAACTGCAGAATTCATGAAACCCTTTGTCATGACAAACAGCAGGCAAATCCAACATTGCTTGGAAGGGGAAATTTGAGTCTGCAAGCTGTTAGAATTTAGGAACTGATAAGGGAAGAGATCCTTAGCTGCATTTTTAAAATAGTAGAGTAAACACAATTCCGGTCAGAACAGGTCATTTAAAGTCTTTCCTGCCTCAGGCTTAACATGACACTTAAGTGCTACTACATGTGAAAAGAAAAAACAATTCAACACTCATAACAAACTGCTTTTTCTCCATCATTGGCTTTAAAATACCAAAGGATTCCTGCAAACCAAGGAACTTCTATCTTTGAAAATGTGTTGAGTTTTTATCATCCCTTTTTTTGTGTAAGTTGAAGAATAAATATTTCTCTAAACAAGAATAAATTGAAAGTAAACAAAAAAAATCTTTCATATATTTAAAGAAATAAATGTCTGTCTGTTTTCAAACTCATTTTGCAGGAATGAACAAATAAACTTTTCAGTTCAAAAGAAAAATACTTTGCAACACTTTGCTTATTACTCAAAATTGTAGCCTGAAGTTGGGTTTGATGATCCTTATGGGTCTTTTCCAACTTGTTTTATTCCATGATTCTATAATTCTGTGACGGAGAGCACTCTCAGCACATGGTGCCCCCCAGGGAGATATCTGTACTGCCTGTTGTAGCCTGTCAAGCTGAGCAAGAGCTGAGGATGCCACAAATTCCTTGATTTGTCATTGAGATGTAGTGTCCTCATGGCTGTGATGACCCACTGCTTTTGTATATCTGAATAGGTGATACCCTCCAAGAACACCAGCCAATATGTTGTATATTTAATATGTTGGTCGTGGCATATATTTGACAGCCTCTCGAGGGCTGCGCTCCGCCTAGTGTTGCCACACAAGTATATTCTATTGACTGTGTAATTTCAGTAGAAGAGCTACAGGATTGATGAAAGCAGCAAGTGATGGGTTCAAAATAAAAGATAAAGAAGAAATGCAAAAGATAAAGAAGAAATACAGAATATGAGAATAAATATAAAGGAAATAAATAGTTTTTCACACAAAAGCCTTTGCCACCATCCATGAGTCAGTTGGCAGAATTGAAAGCCATCCAGCTGGCCCTAGATATTGGCAGCAAGCAAAGAGGACTAAAAGTTGGAATTAGTTTAAGAAGAGACTGGACAAATTCTTGCAGAAGAAGCTGTCAAATACTGTGGGGGGGGAAAAAAAAAGATTATGAATGCAAATTAAGTTATATGAACATAAAATCATTTACACTTGTACATATGTGTACCTGAATGTGTACCTGAATGCATATTTGTCTAAAGCAAATAACCTCTATTAGGCATGGAGTTGGAGGCACAAGGAGGTGTTTCTAATCTCTCCTTCTCTTTGGTATTTTCCACTGGCTAATTTAGATGCGCTGCCTCATCAGCACAGTTGGTAAGTGAATTCCAGCCCTAAATATTTGGTTCTTCCACTGACAGCACAGAAGGAATACAGGCATGAGGCTTAGCATGAAGAACTATGTGACTCCTCTGGGGTTGTCCTGGAGATCATGGGGTGATGCTAATTTCCACCATGTCACTATGTGGACAGCCTGCTTCAGGGCCTTTCATCAGTCACATTGTAATATAAAGCAGGCAGTATTAGATCATGTAAGATGAGTGATTCCTAAAATCCCCAATTTAAAATGTTTTTCACCTGGAGTTTTAGAAAGAACAGCTAAAACAATATAATCTATCTCATTATATGGATCTACATAGCAACCTCATAAAAATATACAGATAGAAGTCACCTAGTACCTCCATCCAAATCATACAATCCACACTTATAAAGAATAACAGTTATCTGGTATTTCAACACAATATCTTGGCAATGTCAGTGCCAAGATCACTTTCTTCCAAGCAAAAGGAGACAACAAGGTCTACATCAGCTAATCATGAGTCTCAGTGGAGAAGCCTAGAAGAGGCATCTACAAGAGAGCTCAGTTTGGGAGCCAGTTGGCTTCCCCGCTGTGGGAACTTGTGGGTCTCGCGGAAACAATGTGGGGAGGTAGAGCAGCCTCTTAAACCAGTATGATACCTCAGTGGGTAGGAGACCAGTAGGAGCTGTGCTCTCCTGAAATTATGTGGAATTTGGAGCCTGAGACCTATGGGAGAGCAGAGGAAGAGCAAAAACTGCCAGTACAGGGAGGAGAAATGCTAGCAGAGGACTCACTACCTGTAAGAACTGCTGGGGAAATAAAGATCAATTGACTGCAACAGGTTTAGTGAATGGTTCTACCAAGTGGAATGAACCACATCCCACACAGTCCTTGGAGCATATATTAATACAGACCTTTACAATAATCTCTAATATGAAGTTTACAGAATTTTGAGATTAGTAAACCTATGCCAAATACATTAAGCAATTAATGTTATGTGATTAAGTCTCATCTGTCTCAAATACAGAATCATAGGGGCTGGAAGGGACCTCTGGAGATGATAGACCCCAAGCCCCCTGTTAAAGCAGGTTCCCTACAGTAGGTTGCACAGGAAAGCATCCAGACAAGTTATGAATATCTCCAGAAAAGGAGACCCCACAACCTTGCCGGGCAGTCTGTTCCAGTGCTCTATTCCAAATACATACAAGGTAGCAGTCACTCTGCCTGGGCATTTAGGTACATATATGATGAGAACAAATGTGTACAGTATGGAAGACCTTAAAATGGATCCAAAATAATCATAATCACATTTCTGACTCAAGATACCTGCAAAATCAATGCTGCTTATCTGAATGTAATAAACATGCCAAACCATGGACCATGATTTCAGAAAACAAGGGTTATTATAATTATTTAAAAAATAAAAAAAAAAGCAGAATTTGGATACAGGTATCTTACGTAACCAGAGAGAGTTTTGACATCAAGCTATTTATAGCAAAGCATTGAGCTTAGCTATTACAGCAGCTGACTAGTTCTCTGAAAATCCTATTCCCTAAAAGGCAGCGTCACAATTAGGGTGAAGAGTATTTTAGCTGAGATAGCATTCCTGATATAGACACAGTCAATCAAAGGAAAGGCCAAAGCAACAATCAGATAAAAGACTAATAAAGCTCTGAATGACAATAAAAGTCCACTGAAAGCTTTATTAGACTGGTGAAAACTTAGCTCAGAACATACAACAGCTCTTACACAGAGTAACCCCCAAAGGTCTTAACATCATTCTTAATAGATGTCAGGCTACACTGGTGAGGATTCTGAGAAGACACCAGAAAATCAAGGGCCAATCAGAATTTTGAAAATACTGTTAGACTGAGTACATTTGTTTATTATAATATTTTGTGATAAGGGGGTGGTCCCCAGGAACAGTAATTCCTTAGCTGAATTCCTGAATTCTAACCAGTAGATCTCAGATCATATTGAAACAAATGAAATGTCGTTTTTGCATTTAACAGGAAGGGAAGTTGAGGCACAGAGGGATGTTGTAACACTTTATAAAGTTTTTCTTAATAACTTAACCCTCAGATCATGGGAAGATATTATGTGGCCTAAGTAAATTCATACACATACATATAACTTTGTTATGTATTTCTTGACATCTCACAAGTTTAAGCTTCAAATTCATATAATCAGGGCATTTACATGTAGTTAGCTTAGTTTAAGAAAAACAGGTTGTCCTAGTTTTATCAATATTCCATATCATGGCATCATGCAGCAGGCTGTCTGATGTTTAAGCACAGTGCTGGGTGCAATTCCTGTGTGCTGTGCTTCTAGCAGACTCTAGCAGATGTGAGTTCCAGCTCTGGGAGAAGTGATCTTCTGATTCCAGGTGAGGGGGAATTGCTCTCGTCTTTTCCAGGATGTGAGTGGTGGAGGGCCTTCCAATAAAGACTCGGTCTGACTCTTTCTCTCTCCCCACTGGTTTTATTTTTGGTTCGTTTTGATTTACTGCTCTTAATTCCTCTGTATTATCTCACATTTCTTTCAATAAATTTGTTTCTCAGTCAGGTTTTTTCCTCTTCTGTCCCCCCTACCTTTTTCCAGAAGGGAGGGAGTAATGTCATGTGATTAACTCTTCTAACTACAACACTGCTACCTACACTTTTCTCAGTGATAGTAACTGTAGTCATTAAACTAAATTGTATGTATTTGCTTGTAGGGGTAATGTGCCCAGCCCATGTCTCAAAGACACCTTTTGAGCAACTGGCATATAGTAATGTGTCCCTCCATCCCCTAGGTATATTTGGTGTATATTTGGTGCTGGAACAGCCTGCCAAGAGAGGTTGTGGGTGCCCCATCCCTGGAGGCATTCAAGGCCAGGTTGGATGGGGCCTTGGGCAGCCTGGTCTAGTATTAAATGTGGAGGTTGGTGGCCCTGCCTGTGGTGGGGGGGTTGAAGCTTCATGATCGTTGAGGTCCCTTCCAGCCTGGGCCATTCTGTGATTCTGTGATTCTGTGATTCTGTGATTGTAGTCATTATTTGAAGTTTGTGCAAGATTATTACTGTACTACTACAAGAAGTAACCTTAGTGGAATGATTGTTGCCATGATGAATCATATTTAGACTCGAAGTGAACGTGAAGAGTTGAATGAATGACAGTGATATCAGAGCTGTTGCTCAGAGTAGATGTTATACTTCCTCAGTGTTCCACAACAAAGTAATGTGTTAAAGAAAACAATGTCCAACACTGATAGATATGCCGAGAGATGCAAATAAAATATATAGCAGTACCAAAAAGGTGAGGAGCAAGATGGTGGCTGGTGTGTCACCACATAGCTCAGGAGCTCCTAGTAAAGGGGTAAAGTACTGACAGCCATGCTGCTAGATGAAAGTAACTGAGGTTACTGTGCTTTGCACTCTGCATATCCTTAATGAATGTGTACTTAGTGTGATGAGCCATTTAAGTATTCTTTGAGCATATCTACAAATGAGCTAGTGGAAACTTCTTTACAAGAATAATTCATGCCACAGCTGCTCCTCAAAGTCATCACGTGAGATAGATCCAGATATTTTTCCTGCCACAATACATCATCTAGCAATTTTATAACAGGATTTGTGCCCTCACACATCCCCACATTCCATGTTGTGTAGTGTATACCCTTAGTTTCATGTAAAAAGGCTGACCCTGACATGGGCTGCCAGTACAACCTCACATTATCTCAGTATTCTGGACTAAAATAACCAGCTCCAAAAATTGGTAATTATTTTTAGGGTGAGAGAAGTAACACAATANTATATATATAATAAAAAACTTTTATGCTAGAGGCAAGTAAATGACCAGAATCATTATTCTTAACATAAACCAGAGAGAGTTTAACCTCTGTAATGTTTTATTGTTCCATGTCAGAACAGTGTGACAGCTACTAATTGTTAGCTGTTGTTTTTCGTTGCCTGAGGGATCAGCTAAAGGAAAAAGCTTCAGAGAATTTGAGAGGAAGACAGAGGGAAGGTTACACAGTGTGCTATCATGAATAAATATTTGCAAGGCATCTTCACTATAAGGCCTCACTATTTAGAGCAATGCAGCCTACTTTTGACTAGTATCTTTTGTACTAAAATATGCAGTCTAGACAAAACCTCTCTGTTTAGATGAACAAAATATAAAAGTAATGTTAATGAGAATCTCTCCTTTTCTTTGATGCTATTAAAGACACAAGGATTAAAAACTGTATAGAAATGGTAGATTTTCTTGTTAGTTATGTAACAACATCCTTAATCTGAATGGTTTAATTCAATGGGATTATGCCTATTGTTTCCATTGTTTCGGTTGTCTGCACTGTGTTTACATATGGGCTGTAAAGCATATACCAAACCCAAAGAAAAAAAGTGAGCTGTGATTTGTTAGGCTAGCTGTACATTGTATTTCAAAGAAAATGTGGCATACGAAGAGTGAATACATGTTTTATAAGACATACATACACACATGCAAGCACAAACAAACAAATAAGTAAATAAATAGAGCAAAAGTACAGATTCTGTATGGTTTCAAGAAGACAATAAAAAAAAAAAGAAAAAACAAAAAGAAAAAATGTCCACCTTTAATAAAGAAATATAAAACATATTGCCTAAAAATTTTAGGAATACAACTTCATTCAAATTAAAATCAATGGGAAAATCATGAACAAGTTCTCAAAAGAAATAGTTAAACATTTTTGGACAAAGATCAATCTTAAATGTCTTATAAAAGTCAAATGGTTGGAATTATTGACTAAATTGCCTGAATTATTGGCATATATGAGCCAAGAATCATTACTGTTCATAATAAAATCAGCAATAAATGCCTCCATAATGCTCATATTATACAATAATAAAATTTTAACAGATATAGGACTAAACCCTACTTTCATTAAAGTCAATAGCTGGTCTTTCCTTAATTTCACTAAGAGACTGGTCTTTGTTTTATATCCAATAACACACCTGTTAAAAACCAGTCATTCTGATCTCTTTTCTATTTTTTTTTTTTTAAAGAAGGGACCAAAATAATGTGTATTGCATAATCTGTTTTAGGAAAATGTGCGAGAGAACATGTGACCTACCATAAGTTATTTTTTCGTGTTCTTATTTTTAAATTGATAATACATTCATGATCATGTATTTTTATGGTATTTAAAAACATTGTAGATTGAAAATATCTTGGTCATTTTTTTTATTCTTAAAAATCATGTAATAAAAGGCACAAATAAGGAAAATTGGTTAAAATGGTAGGAACATCAGAGATTTTGTAGACGATGTAACCACTACCTAGGGTTATAAAAGCTTATATATTATTTGAAATACACAAAACTCTCCTTATGATGTCTCCAAATTACTGCTGCAAAATATGGGATAATGTTAGATCACTGTGGAATATAGAAAAACATTATCCAGATTGTGAAATTATCCCCGTCTGTAAGGGACAGTTTAATGGTCTGAATGCGATCACACAATGCACATTTCTAATAATAGAGAGGAAAACACTAGGGATATTCAGAAATGCTAATAAGAAAACAGGCCAAAAGAATATGTAATAATCTACCAGTTCCTGTGCAGTCTATTGTAAGTTTTATCTCTAAGGGGGTGGAAGTAAANAACTTTGAATGTAGCCATACTTCCGACTGTGAAATCACTGAGTGGAAGGGAGCACGTACAAATGTACTTCAGCAGTACATGGAGAGGAATCTCTCAGGAATGGAGCAAAGTATATTTCTCCTTAAGCTAAAAATGTGTAACTACTCTGGAATTAGGACCAGATAGCAAAATTTTGAGAGCTGTCCCAAATACCTTCCTTCCATCTGTGCCAATTAAAATACCTAGTAATTTAAATTTAAATTAAATTTATCACACAAGTGAGAATTTTTCAACTTTACAAATACAAATAAAGTAATTAATTTTTGTTTAAATTATCTAAGTAATAGCTAATTTTTCCAGTTTTCTCCTGAAGCTCATTTTAATTAAAATACAATTACATCTAAATGTGTCTGTCCTTTGCAATATATTGAACATACTGGCTCATATCTGAACTTCTCTACCTCAAAATGAAAATATATTATTTTGGGAACAAATGCTACCTTGTTACAGGTTAGAAAGTAGAAATCAGGTTACCCAGAGAAGGAAATTCATAACCAGTCCACAGAGACAAACCCTAGGGACACAGACATTACACAGTCTGTGGATTCCTGGAACTTCTGCTGCAATTGTTTCCTGTTACCAACATTATAATAACAATGTTTCTGTGCTACTAACTGACTACTCTAGACCTTTTCAAACATAGCTTGTTATGATTTTAAAAATGAATAGAACTGGAAAACTTATTTCACCCTATCCTCTCAGTTCTAGAAATAGAAATAGAAATAGAAATAGAAATAGAAATAGAAATATCTCTGTGACTGAAGTAACCTCGGATTCATCCAGAATTTCTGCAATCATATTTGATTTTCCTACTCCTCCAAATTTCTTTAAATAAAATAAAATAAAAAAAATCATATATATGATTCTGCCTGATATAATTTTGATAATAGGTGACTATAACACTTTGCTTTAATAGTAGAAATACAGGAGGTACAGCTCTTCTTTAGCTCCTCCTTGAGTTCACGAGTACATTTTTCTGTATGCATCTGAGTAACTGTTGTTTTTAAAATAAACTCTTTTTATGAGTAGTGGGATTCATTTATTCAGGTTTGTACATTGCACAAATTGTATAACTTCATGTCCTGCCCTTGCTGACCGATAGAAAACTATTTGTGCTACTTCAGGTGCTTGGATGCAATAAAGGAAATGTAAGAATCTCGTGGAGGAGTTTTTTTGAAGAACAAAGGAAAAACCCAGAACAGCAACAGACTCCCACTTCTGAACTGGGGTTACCCAACACGTCTATAGCAAGACTTCTTACTCACTGTTTCTACAGTACTGGAGAATGATTGTTTGTGGGTACGTGTCATGATTCTGGGTGGTGAACAAATGTGTAGGCTAGCTGTTTGGCAGTGAAGGCAGAAGGATGATTGCATGGTACAGGAATCTAGGAGGCAAATGATGCCTCTCATAAATGAAAAGAGGAATAACAAAACTGCAGGGAATTTTGAAGGATCCTGAACTGTGTTTTGTCCTCACACAGAATCACAGAATCACAGAATGGCCCGGGTTGGAAGGGACCTCAACAATCATCAATCTCCAACCCCCCCCACCACAGGCAGGGCCACCAACCTCCCCATTTAATAATAGACCAGGCTGCCCAGGGCCCCATCCAACCTGGCCTTGAACACCTCCAGGGACGCGGCATCCACAACCTCTCTGGGCAGCCTGTTCCAGCACCTCACCACTCTCATAGTAAAGAACTTCCCCCTGATATCCAACCTAAATCTTCCCTCCTTCAACTTAAAACCATTTCCCCTTGTCCTGCTGTTATCTACCCTTTCAAAGAATTCACTCCCCTCCTGTTTATAGGCTCCCTTTAGGTACTGAAAGGCTGCAACTAGGTCAGCTATCAAGATTGGATCACTGTGGTTCAGATTTTCAGACTCCTTGCCTCCTCCTGTGTCTTCTGTTACTAGGATACATCCATGGTTTTGTAGCAGCAGTCATTGGTACTTGTTGTGATTATGATACTACTTGGTCTGTTTGCAAGGCCTAAAATGTGTGAAGGGGAAAAGGATCTTTAAATGTTATTGGTCCACTGCATCCTAATTAATACGTTCAGAAGACATTTTTAAAATTTTGTCTTGTTCTTTTCTTATCTCTTTTCACAAATCACTTCTCTTAAATCTTTATGTATGAAGGTTGTTCCAAAAGTAATACCTCCTATTTTTTTTTATTTTGGTCCACATGGTCACAAGCAGATGTTGGTGGTATAGCAGTAGAGGCTGAACCGTCTTGACTATATACTGTTATGTTTTGTTGTCTTGTGACTGATGGCAGCAAAGGGACAGGGAATGGCATCTGACATGGAAGTGTTTATGAAGCAAACGTGTGTCACTGACTTTCTCAATGCAGAAAAAAATTGGCATCCATTAATATTCATCAGTGCTTGCTGAACATTGATGGAGACAAAACAGTGGATGTGAGCACAGTGAGGTGGTGGGTGGTGGTTATCAATAGTAGCAGCAGTGACAGTAGGTCACCTCTGCTGGTGCAGACTTTTACAAGCTGAGCATGCAGGCTCTTGCTCTTGGCTGGTGAAAGTCCAGAAGAAAATTATTTTTGCTTACACCATCAAAACATAATAGGACATCAGTAATATGCAAATTATAGATCTTTCTGTCTTTCTTACTACAATGAGCAGAATGTTCTGTCCCAACTTAAAACACTCTGAAATAGTAGCAGTTTAAAAGTAAATTGCTGTTGCTTGGGTTTTATTAGGGGTGGGGAATTTAATTGTTTCAGAGCTACCTTTCATCACTCCTTTGTTTTCTTTTTTTTTTTTATTATTATTTTTATCATTTCATTCCTAACATAGGTAAGTGAAAATATGATGTCATGAATTTTAAGAAATGTTGACACAACAGAATAATTTAACTCTACACCACTGCAGTCTATTATATAATAATACACATTGTGCATAATAACATATGTTTTTGCAACATTTAGGAAATGTGTGCTATTTACCAGATGAACTAAAATGACTGCCTCAAAACTGCTGCAGCCTTTAAGGTAAACGTGTTTTGTCATGCATACTAATTTTAAACACACACTATTTATCCCACATGTTGTAATCGCCTCATCCACTGTACATACATATACAAAGGTACACTTCTTAAATGAATTTTTGTCAAGACATTCATAACAAATCCTTCAGAGTTTTTATGTCTAACATCTAAAGTGAGTACTAAGATGATAAATTAATTGTTTTCAGCCACTTTTACCTATTCCTTCTCTGGAGGTGTAGGGAATGCTTAGTTTGCTTTGAGTTTTAAAGACACTAGATTATAGTAGGCAATACTGTGTTCAAGAGCTACAGGGAGTAGTCATGAAAAAAATTTCTGTGAGAAAGTACCAAACTGCTAAACTGCTTGTTCATTAACCTGATTCCATATTCAAGGGTGAAATACACCTTTGTGCAGTGTGCAAAATGTTCAGTGTGTAGTGCTGCTGGAAAGGCCCTGAGATCTTCATCCAGCATGATAAATGCAGTTTACTTGTATGTGAATACACTTGTATTTTAGATGCGCAGAAATAGTTGCCCTGCCATAACTTGTTAAATGAACAATGGAAAGATACAGATGCCTCTCCAATGTCTCTGGAGTCCAATGCAGTCCCTACAAAATAAACGGCTTTAAAAAATAAATAGCTAAATGACTTTTGGCTCTCCCTCTGCAAAGGAGTGCTTCACACAGAGAAATGACTGTTTTGGGTGAAGAATAACATGCACATGAGCATTTTGGGACTAGATGTACATGCTTTAATATACATACAAATGTCACCTTTGCGTGTGGTGTGTGTGTTGGGATGACACTGTGGACACACCTGTAGTTGCAGTGAATTTGGCCACAATTCTTTGCAAATAAAAATGATTCTTCATCTTTTTCCTTCATAAATCAAGGATTTTCTGATTGTATAAACAAAACATATTTTGAGTTCCTACACCAATTGTGTGGACACATGCATTTTGTTACTCTTTTTCTTTACCATACCAATTTTTTTACAAACTATAAGCAAACTGTGCATTATGCTGATGTTAAATATCTTGGCTGGGAAAATTAAGACTACTCAATTAAATTATTCAGTTAATTAACAGAAACATCATTCTCTCAACCAAAATCGAAGTTTCTTTGTGAAACAGAGATATTTTTATGATTAAAGCCAAAGTATACTTATTGGGAATGCTATTTTATAAATGCTCTAAGATGTTTGAGGATAGGAATTATTATGGGAATATAAATTGTTAATAAGATGTATTATCTAAACAAATGTTTTTACTTTTCTATTAATAGCAGATTCAGACGTGCTTTTTCATGCTATGTAGAACCAGAAGTAACATGGCAAAATTATTATTCACTCTAAATAAGGATGTCTGAGCTCAGATGTTCCTTACAACATGATGTTTTTTCTTAAAATTCATTATTATTTGAGTATTATAGAATGCATTTTGCAAGCACTCATTAAAACAACAACAACAACAAAAGCTACATTAAATGAATAATGAAACTGGAAGGATACAAAGGACACCCTGCATAATTCAGAATAAGATTGTCTTTCTGTACACAGAATGGGTAGTTTTCAACATTTCTCAGAGCAACAAAATGCTGATACTGGATGGTTGTGGTACCTAGTATAAGCTCTCAATGTGAAGACCTTTTTCTTTTTTTTGAACCCAGCCTTGAAACAGCTAAAACTACGACTGCAACCTCACTCAAAACAAAAGCCATTTGTTGAGTGGTGGTTTGTCTTCTTCTCCAAAATAAACATGCTTTGGTACCAAAACTGATTTGATATTAAATATATATATATA
>JACDJE010000084.1:2549663-2566162 GCA_016647715.1 Pavo muticus | reverse complement strand
AAAAAAAAAAAGCTTAAACAAGGCCTATTAGCAGTAAATACTTCTGCCAATATCCTTCACAGTAGGGGAACTCCTCCAGCAATTTTCACGATTAATTACCAGTGGCAAGCGTATTCATAATCTGGTGTTAATTTTGCAGTGTTTGAATGAACTGGGCTCTGGCATGCTCAGTTATTGTTTCCCTGCTACTAGTAGGATGAACTACTTGTTCAGGTCATGCTGTGTCAAAAGAGTGCTAATGTGTTTATATAAACACTACAAACAGCACCTGCTTTAACCACACTTTTATTATTTTTTTCCATCACCAGTTAGAACATAAAATCCTTTGGTGCAGGGTTGCAAATGATGAGAAAATATTACTGCAGCTTGTTCTTGCGAGAGAAATATCAAATGCCGGCAGAAGATGAGGAAAAAATAATGCCCTTATAACTTCTTTAAATCAAAGCTTTTCTGCCCTTATTTTACAAGGTTTGGAGAGACTATTAGTGCCTAATTTGTCAGCTGCTCCTGAGCACTGTGGTGCTTTCATTGAGACCATCTCTTATTATCAAGACAATCAACAGCATGGAAAGAAGGAGCAGAGTGGACAAATGTAAATACACTCTTCTTGCCAGGGTTTATTTCACTTTTCATGCTTTTATTCGCTTGGTCTATATTTTAAAATAATTTCAAAAATACACTTTTGTTGATCCTATGAGCGGCCCAAGGAGAGCTTTTTCTACTGGGATTAATTGCCAGCATGCCCAGTGTGCTGAGCAGGGACGATCCCGCTTAGTTAATGATGATTCTCAGATGTGTAATTACACAACCACATCTGCACAGGTTGGAGTCCATTACCAAAGTTATTGAAAGAAGTATGATTTTTATAAAAGCAGTAATGCGCTCCAGGGTGTGCATTGTCAACCTCATACATCTACTGTACTTAAGGTTTGTATAAGTGACACCATAACTGCACACCATGTCCTATTTTCACTTAAAGGATTTATACATATTAATTAACATAAAACATGATTCTCACATTTAAGTAAAGCCCAGGGAAAAGTCTAAGGGGCATGTATTTTTTTTTCAGGTGGGGAGAACCATTCAAACAGGTAAATATAGTGAGTTCATATATTAAAATACAAAAACCTACAGTGTTTTAAATGCTTTTAAATCTTTATTTAAATCTTAAGTCTTATTTAGATGACATAAATAACATAAAAGAGATATTTTCAGACAGAGCACTGTTAGGTGTTATACTGTTGTTGGCAAGGAATGATATAGACCCTGTTGTACACATTACATTTTTACAACATTTTGTTTTCTCTAAAAATTTGTATTTATTCATCATTTTAAAGGCGTGGAATTAGCCACATTTCTAGGAACTGATTAAAAATATTGTAAGTACTTCCTAACCGATTAGACACATGTTAACAAAACTGTAATACAGCAGAGTCTAACAAAAAGAAGAGTCTTTAGGACTTTTAATATTGCTACCTCCTTAGTGTTCATTCATGCTGATTTCTGTATGCTGTTAACTAAAATTAAGGTGGTGTTCATAATATAGAATTCCAAATTAAATCTGCATTATTTCTAGCAAAAAAATACTCGCCACTATAATTCAGCTCCAGAGTTCTTAAACAGAAAAACCCACAGTTTAGTAGGTTGGATGCACCTGTGAATGAGACCAAATGAAACTGGTTTTATCATCTCACAGCGCATCCAAAAGTGATCAACTATTCAGCCAGTTGAAAAGAAATTCAGACTTGGACTCACCGAAGCCATGCAAGTTCTGTGATTATATTTTTACATGTATAATTCCTTCACCCTAAACCCAACTAACATCTCATCATACCCTTACATGCTGTAGATTTCTGCAGTGAAGTGCTTTTTAAACAATTTATTTGACCCCAGTGCTGGGTCTCCAAGCTTCATTCAAAGTGCTGCACTGAAGAAAAGCAGCTGAAGGTAGAATAAATGTAGGTATCAAATTCTCAGCTTCAAGCATGGAAGACATGCCTAAGGATGTGCAACATGTCATTACTTGAGGGTATGAGGAAAGCGGCAGATTATCCCTCTGAGCTTGCCTCATTGCGTCATTGCACATCTGATATTTGATACAAAAAACTCCAAACAAACAAAAAAATACCACCAAGAAAAAAAACTAAGATTTTTTTTCTTTAGAAATCAAACTGTAATAACGGTGTTGGACTCCGTGCCCCAACATGTGCCACTGAGATAGTGACAGGGGTGCCAAATGTCAGTGAACAATAAACTCATTCTGCGCGTGCTCACAGCAGGACGAGGCAGGGAACAGACGGAGGTGTCTGAGGAGGGTTAAAGGCCAAACATATGGAGCCTGAAGGAGCATGTTGTGCTCCTCAAGCTAGCAAGGGTGTGTGCTAACCTTTATTTTTTGCTAGGAGCCGCCAGCTGGATCAAGATTAGATATCATGGGAGGAGCCATTTTCCAGTCTTCAGCCCTGCAGAGACCTGGGGAGCATCTGCCTCCCTGGGAAAGGGATGAGTTGTGCACTCGGTCATGGGCCAGGGCAGCCAGGCTCAGAATTCTGCCAGCACACTGCCATACCAAGGGTAACTTTTACTGTAATTTATGCACAGAAAGGGAGCCTAATAGGAAGAAAATTATTCTGGAAGACAGTTCTTTCTTGTTTACATTTAAAATCTAAAAGACGAAATTACACAGACTCCAAGAGCATGCTGCATGTTACTGGATGTAGATTAAGCCTGCCTCTTCATAAAGCTAAGTTCAACTATACCCTGATCTGACTAGGTTTGTTTTTATCAAATAAAATGTCAGCAAAGTCTCTATTGCTTCTGGATTAAAGGCATTACTCTCTTTACACTTGATATCACTGATAACACCTCTGGATTCTGAAAGGAATTTCAAGTACATTTGGGGTATCAGCAGAGAAATGAATGCAGCTGTGAAAATGTGTTTTCGACCTGTTGTTTATGACATTGTTTTTTGGGATCCTAATCTGCTTCCTGGTTTCATGCAATACATTATAGTCTAGATAGGCAGGTCAGAGTATCCTGCCCCAAAGACTGCCTCAGAATTCAATTGTTTGTCAACATATACTGCTCCCTGGCAAGGTATATGGTCTAACTAAACCAAGACAACGCTAGAAGAAACTGATGGCAGCTAGAATTCCTGCAAGACTTCTTAGATACTTCTTATTATGCAAGAGAAAGAAAACAGACAGCAGCTTACAATTTCTTAGTGCCTGAGAAATTTGTACCAGGCAATTCCATAAAGACACAGTTCCAGCTCCCTGTTTTTCCAGTCCACAGCCAGCAGGCTGCAGACTGAATTTGCTCTAAGATGGACATAATAAAAAGCAACATGCCCTTGTCCTGTATTTGTCCTCATGAACCCCCTTTGAGTGCAGTAGTGGGAATGTGAAGATAGGATGGAGATATGGAGTAGTGAAGCTGTGTTGGTTGTATGCATCTATAGAATCATAGAATCATACGCACTTCTATGCATCTTCCATGTGAAGGGGCAATCCCCACAAGTGTATGGCAGGTGTTTCCTATTTAATTTTTACCATCTTAATATAAAATATTCAGCATGGCCAGAAAATCTTCCCTAGCTTGTTTTGACTATTTCCTGTCCAGCGTACTTGCTGGAATAGTACTATCTGATACACAGATGTAATTCTTCAGGAATTATAGTGAATATAGGAATATAGTGATTATAGCGAAAAACCTTCTTTTCTTTCTGTATCATCATATTGCAAACTTCACCATATGTACAACTTCTTAATAATTTCTAGCTTTGGACTTAACTGGTCAGGAACTCAACAAATAATGAAAGCTTCAGAGTGATTAACTTCAGCACTGAGAACTTCCAAAATAAAGCACGGCTATAGCTATTTGTAGAAACTGTGTACTGAATTCATGGTCCTGCATCTTTGCATTTATCTCAGAGAAACTAAGAAATCTTACAGTTTAAAAATAATAAAAAAGTACTACAACAAAATATTTAAACCTATTTTGAAGTTAGTTTTGGTCATTAATTTCCCCATTCACAATTTGTGATTACTGGGTAAGTAGGTCAAGTATTGGCACTTGAAGTTAAATGTTTATTGGTTTCCTAAGGAGGAAAACTTGCCCAACAACAACAAAAAATAATAATAATAATAAAAAATCCTTCTTTATCTTCTTTATTTTTATGTAATTAGCTTAATTATTTATCTCCTGGAGATAAATTGAACTGAATTGAAATGGATTTTCTGGCTTGAAAAGTGTATAATTGCTTTCATTTATATATAGGCGCTGTTTTATTTAACAGCAGTCTGCAATGAGTTCATTTGCCTATTTTTTTGTATGCTACAGAATAGTTTAGAGGATCCTCTAGTTCCTTGTAGATGTGCACACTGTAATTTTTAAAAATAATGTTCAATTACCTCAGCCTACTTCATGGTATGAATAGCATAAGCAACCAGCTCAGTATTCGTGTAATGAGTCCTATAGCAATGAGTTCTAGCACTCACTGGCAGAGCACAGATTTGTTGCAAGTATTTCACCTGTGAGCAGAGACTGAAGCAAGGAATGTTGGACATGTTATACTACAACAGGAGGAACCTGAGCAGACAGTTTTTCTCAGGAACTTGATCTTTGGGCACTTCTTAGTGATTAATGAAAAGCACGTCCCTTACACTTGCAGTGGCTAAGTGGCTGAGTTCTCAGTTTACTTGAAATTGTGAAAAATATAAAATAAAATAGACAGGTAAGTAAATAAATAAATCTGAAGATACATAACATTTCTGAAGCAAAACATGCTCTGTGGCTTAATTCAGATTTCTGGGTTGCAGAAGGACTTCCAGCAAAGCTAGTAGCTCCATTTAGGGCTCTTGGTTTTTATCTGTTTTTTGTTGTGGAGTCCAAGCCAAGCCATTCTCCACTGTTCTATCCAAACCCTGAGATACTGGCATTGCTGTGATGAGCCTTAACATGATTTGTCACAGTCGCTGTTCACTGAATGGAACCAGGCTCTTTCAGAAGGGAAAATTTTAACTCAGCATATATATGCTGAAAGTTTCATGCTGGAAGTTTTGTGGCTGTGGAAACCAGGTGGGCTCACCAGGACATCAGGTCAGCACTCTTTCTGTCTTTGTGCCATCTCCGAGCCTAACACAGGGCAGAACAAATTAGAGATAGATGTCGATGCCATCCTCCTCTTTGCTATGTGGTGTGTTTGTGAAACCAGCCCTATCACTCTGCGTATGCAAAGCAGGACAGAGAAGACTGACAAGTCTGGTGTGAGTCTTATTGAGAACAGTCTGTGTTGTAAAAGACATGTTCATTGTGAGCTGTTCCGTAATATGCAGCTGTGAATGTAGAGACACAAAAAATCTTCCGTTCTTGCACTCAGGGGCACCTTGCCAATGTCCTCTGGGACTTTTGAGGTGTTCAGTAAAACTTGTGCCCACTTTCACTGTGGACAGAGTTGATTTTGCTTTATGGTTCATTTTTCATTGTATTGAGGTACCAACAGAAATAGGAGTGCAAGCTGTAAATGGTGTGTGAAGTGAAAAGTATTTTTCAGTGCTTTGATAGAACACTGCCAGTACAGCAGTAGCTCAGATGTTCTCAACCAAATCCTAAAGCCTCTACAGACTTTTTTCTGTCATAAGAAAACCAAATGTAATTCCAAATATTTTAAATAACTTATTTATAAGCAAATAATTACACAAAAGAATTTTTCAATCAACTAAATGTGATAGGATGTCATTTTACTGTGTAAAGTAATGTATCTTTTTACTGTGAATCAAGATTTTATTTTTAAAAAATCAGAAAATCTAATCCTTCCCTCTGAAGTATCCTGGAGTAACTCAGGATTAGATACTACTGAGAGTATTGAGAGCTTACAGCTCAGATGTCTATAATCATTTATGAAGAAAAGGAATAGTTTCTAATAGTCCTTGGTGACCTTGAGGGACTAATGAGTGATCCTGAAGGAACAGTGTGAGGTTTCCCTGCCTATAGCAGGGGGTTGGAACTAGATGATCTTAAAGGTCCCTTCCAGCTCAAACCATTCTATGATTCTATGATTCTAATTCACACTGCTACAGTTAATTGTGTAATTTACCTACTTTGAAAAAATACTGATGAATGTAGGGGCAGTAAATTATTTCCAAACAAGACATTTCAAAAGTATCTTTTCTAATTTCTGAAAAATAGATACAGTGGCAAGTATTTCCCAATTGCACAAGCTGCAATGCAATGCAACAATAGTGGGGAACAGAATCTAAGCACAAGATAGCTTAAATTCAGGCCAGCATCTAATTTGGGTGTTAAAGGACTAGGATATTACATGAACTCCTCACTTCTTTAATAAACACTTGAAAATGTAGTTGCAGTCTCCCCAGAAACTAGAATGAGGAGAAAGCCAGGGAGCTGCATCAAGAGAAGTTATTTGGCTTTTGCCAAAGTGGGTGGCTGGGGAGGAAGGAGAGAGCTGTTTCCAGTCAGTGCAGCCATTGTTTGTTGGGGCATATGGAATAAAACACTTCGCTGACCTGAGGTGTCACTTTGACCAGATGTCATCATTTTTTTCCTACACTTTGACAAGAGAAGATCACCAGCAAGTTTTGCACTTACAGTATTATGCTGCTAGGAAACTCAATGACTCCCTCAGCAATTCCTTTTCCAGTCTACATCCGGCTTCCTGTTTAATTCTAAAGCGATCCTCTACATAATGTAGAACTTATGTAGGTACCATTTACTGGTAGCTTTATTTTTCTATCTCTCTATCATGTATCTATATCTATTTGCCAGGATGATCCTCTCACTCTTGTTCTACCATATTTCTCCCTTGTCCTGAACACTGTTAATTCCAACTATTTGCTTGTTATTCCTGAACTGAAAATATTGGGAACTTTTAGACTGGCTCTCTGTGGCTTGGACACAGCTCCCTTCCTTTGTTCTTTTCTCTTAATCTGTGGCTGTGCACAATACAGAGGCTGAGTCAACAGGTAAGAAATTAAATGACCTTTCCTAATCCACTCATGACAAAGATAGATGCATAATATGATGAAACAGTACTGGTTTTGCTGCCTTATCCATCCCATGCCTTGTTTCCTGTCATTTGCAGGGGTCTGATACGTTACCAGTAGTAGTATTTATGCTTTGTTCCCTCTCTCTCATCCTGCTTGTGCTTTAAGTTTTCAGTATATTAGTCTTCCATCTTTCACAGTATCTAAGATCTGCTACAAAGAATGCCTCTCGTTGTATTTTATTTTGTTTTATATTTTAATTTATTTCTTACTGTTTTATTTAATTAATTAATGAATTTATTATTTTTTCCCAGAGTAACAAACTTTCTATGACTTCCACATTCCTCAGTGTTCACTACCATTGTCTCTGGATAATAAAAATGGTTATATTTCACTTCTTTTAAAACATTTTCAGTGCATTCTTAAAGATGGCAAGTCTCCTTACAAGATATTGTTCTCCTTCTCAATGAACAGAGGCTGCTAATGCTCTTTGTCCTATTGGAACTGTAATATAGCTTTAGAAGGGCAGAAACATATTTTCTAATTCCAAACACAAAGATGTTTTGAAATTGTTTTACTGAGGCCAAAGCGTATTCCCCATTTTCTCTTTTGATTTCTGCATATACCATATATAAAATCAGTGAACTTATCAAAGCCACATAAATACAATAGGTTTATTCATATACAATCTATGTAAGTTAAAAAAATAACATGTGAGTCAACTCTAGTACTCACCAGATATTCACAGAAGGTTTCCTGAAGTTGATTAGTTCATAAGTCAGCTGATGAACTAACTCCTTACTTTACATTCTAGGCAGGTCATAATTTCAAAACTAGAATGTATTACTAAGATCCAAATTATGCCTAAACTTAAGTACTTGTAAATATTAGAACACTAGTAGGAATAATCGGTGATTTAATGCTGAATTTTTCAGTAAAGAATTAAGCTTGTCTAATTTATAACATTAAAAATGTTATAAAAAACCAACAAATATATGTGCATATGAACACATATATATGTGTGTGTTCTGAATTTCAGTGTGGCCCAGTGTGGAGTCAGGATTTGGATCCTTGTGGTAGACCCCTCCCATTCAGAATATTCTTTGATTCTACAATCCAATATGAGTGAATATTAAAAAAATAAATACAAAATTGGGACTGCATTTCAAACTGATGAAGCATGTAGACTGTGAAACCATAATTTAAGAAAGAAACCTTGGTGATCAAAACTGTCCTAAATCCTTCTACTGACGTAATTCTTATGTGGACCAGACTTACTCAGTATTAATACCAAAGTTTAATTTTCTAATCTTGGATTTAATACTGATGTTAAAGTGATAATAAGTCCATGTTAGCATCCATGTAGTTTGTTTGAAGTATGAAATGTTGTAGAATAAATGAAAAGCATGAAATTAATTTTCTAACATTCGTGAAGACAAGTTGCAAAGTAGTAATTATGGAAGGTGATAAAAATGAACAAGACCAAAATGTCAGATCCTGTCCTGGCTCACACATCACAAGCACAATCCAGATCATTCAGCATCCACTAAGGAAGATGTTTGAAGTTTAAATGCATAATGAAGTGAAGAAGAACTGAATTTTCCAAATAAACCCATGAAGATGTGGGTGTCTTTCTGGAAGCCCCTGGAACCCCCATTGAAAACATAGGCAGATGTAACCCTCTCCAAGTGAGTTTAAGATATCTTCCTCTCTACTGACTAAGGAACTCTTTTAGGACTACTGCTTCATTAAAACCCTAAAAGTAGTAAAAAAACTAACTTCCTAAGGAAATTGGGTGAATCCAGCCATTTTTTTTTTCCCTGTTTTTGTATTAGAGTGACAGGGGCATGTTCTTCACTTGTTAGAGCCCTATTTTTTTTAACAGGCAAGAAGACAGTGACAGCTCCTGCCAGGCTCAAAAGTAATTTACTGGGACAAAACCCACTTCTAGTATTCTGTATTCCATATTCCCCAAGTTATGCCCACTGATTTTACATGGAGCTGAGGAACTTTGAATTTTCCTGGACTGCTATGTGTTCTGCAAAGGCTGATGTGGTTTTACAGTTGAGGACTGCAGTCTGTAAGATAACAAAACCCTAGGTAAACAAGTACTATATATACAAGGAACTCATTTGAAAAGTCTTTTTAAATCACACAAGCTTTTCTCAAATATTTATCCATATCTTCAGAAAAAGGCACAGACTAAAACCAGGAAATGATAAATGAACCATAACAAAACCTGATAATTATTTCCAAAGCTTAAAAATGTTGGGATAAATAAATAAGATAGGGTAAAATTATATCTCTATTTCTAATTGATACCAACCGCGAGAGCAAGCTGAATTTGATCACTCAATTTCAGATTTCCTATGTCTGGTGTCAAATATTTTTGAACTTTCCTCAGGCTCACATTTTTACTCTATCATGTTGTTTAAAAAACTGACTATTTAGGATTAAAAAATAAAAATAAAGAAAGCAAGCTCCAAATGAAGTGTTTTTCCATGTGTAGAAGTCTAATTTTTTTTCCAACAAGTCTGTATTCCATTCATGCAGAAACTTTAAGATTCTTTAAAAGTATGTTCAAAATTAGGTGAAGGGTAAAATTATGAATTTCCCACTTGGAAGAAAGTGGCTTAAATTCTATCCAATTATTTGCCATGGCAACCAGCTAAACACAAAAGGGCTGGAATGGATGTAGAGTACTGCCTCTATAATCATCACTGTATGTCCTTCAAATCATGGATATGCAGCACCACTATCCCAATCTACTTCAGGGCCATAAGCCTACACAGTAATTATATGCTTTGGAACACTCCACTTAAGTGCATCAATAATATAGTGAGTGAACACGTTCTTTAATTCTGCACCTGAAAATGGAGAAAAAAAATAAAGAAATATCTCTATAAGAAAATGGGAAAAAAAGTAAATTAGATGATTACATTATTTTTTGACCTACTTTCTGATACATCAAGACCAGCAGATTGCTAATTTTAAATGATTTATTAATACACAACAAATAAAACTGCTAGCAGAATATCTTTCAGAACTAAGATATGTACTTACGAAGGAAGTAAAAAATGAGGAATTCCAGATTAAGGGCTTCATCTCATCAGCTGTTTCTTTTGCATGAGACTTGCTGTGTTTCCATTAGTGGATTTCCATGAATGAATTTATACGACTTTGCAGGGATGCAATTTTGCAGCTAGGATGTGTGTTTTGCAGAACTGTCTGTAATACAGTGACATACGTAGGATACACCTTGACCTTCATATTTGTAACTCTCTTCTGTAGGGTTGATTTACAAACATGGGCAATTTGGGCCTGGATTGTAGAGTATGGGTTCCTCCCTGGCTCTGCTATTGAGCTGTTAAAGCTTCACCTCTTTGTGTATGCTTGCTTTCGTGCTCTTCTTCCACTCTGTGTTTGGCTTCTGAACCTACCAGAGCAGGAGCTGCCTCTTATTTTCTTTTTGTACAGAGCTTTGTACTATGGGCATCCGCTATGCTTGTCTGTAGGAGCTGATACAAACCATGGTCAAGGTAAACTCAGTTTGACTTTGAAGTTTGTTGCTTCTATTTCAGTTCTAAGAAAATCTTGTGTGTCCTGGTTGATGCTTTCCAAATGTATTAGTTAGCTCATAAAAAAGACAAAATTTCTCCCCATAAATCTTGCATTCTTGGACTATCAGCAGTTAGTATAATAATAATAATTGATAACAATCTGTAAGACCAATAATGCTACAACTACTCCTAACAACAGCAAGCTGAATACAAGAATGGATGTCCCACAGTTTTAAGGAGCTGACTGATTAAAAATGTAGGCCTGGGGGTGTAAAGTGTTCGTTTTGGAACTATGTACTCTGTATGAGCAATTGCATGTTCATAATTGTAGTTTTATTCTTTGGTAAAGGAAAGGAAGCAGCTAACTCCATGCAGGGCAGAACTGGCAGGAGTGAACAGCTCTGCAGCACATTGCGGTGTTTTAAGGAAATTAAAAACAAAAAAAAAAAATCAAGAAAAAATGATCCCTGATAAAACAAAACAAAACAAAACAAAACTCTCAGCCATTCAAAAAAAGATTAATCCTCTTCCAGATGATTCAGCTGACACACCAAATTCTAAAAATGTTTTTCTCTGCAGTGAGCCAACTCTTGTGATTGTGTTAGGAATTTTTATTTGAAATAATAAATTTAGAACAAAACTACTAGACTGATAAGATTTAATGAATACTTGAGATTTAAAAAATTGCAGATCCTTAAATCTCAGAGCTCTGCAAAATGATTGGAAGTCTGAAATAAACAACTTTTGAAGTGAAGGGTGTACAGTGCAGGTGAGAAGAACGTGGAAAATACATTAGTTCAAACACCACCACCAGAAACCTCATGATTTCTGAGCAGATCTCATGATATTCGAGAATTAACTTTCATATTTTAGCACTTTATATTGATAATCCTACTTATTTATCATAACTAGAAAGCAAAAAATGAAAGTGACTGTGAGAAATCTCATCTATGCATCTCTTCTACATCTATTGCAAGATGTCAGAAAATATCATGACCTATGCATGCCTCCCAAATACAATCTAAAGTTCAGTACACCATAAGAAATCTGTTAATCCTGGTAATATATCTACAGCTCCGCTAAAATCATGAGCGTTCTTTCTCTTCTGTTCCACAATTAAATAAAATCATCTATAATTTTCTCAAACTGTTAATTTTTTCACATTTATAGTATCATAGCAGTCAAAAAAAGTTTTAATATACCTGAAATCTATTTCCCAGAAAAGCAAACAAACAAGGAACTTTAAAGATAAATGTTTTCTGTAGCTTAGTCTGAAAAGCCCACAATTAAATAGTGGGTCTTGATAGTATATCATTCACAACTTTTTTAACATTAAAAAATTGTGAAGGAATTCTGCTCCAATGAGGTATACTTCTTGCCTAGAAAAACTTTGTTTTCTGTACT
This sequence comes from Pavo muticus, assembly GCA_016647715.1. NCBI lineage: Eukaryota > Metazoa > Chordata > Aves > Galliformes > Phasianidae > Pavo > Pavo muticus. The sequence continues at coordinate 2,554,194 of JACDJE010000084.1, read as the reverse complement.
TCTACAGAATACATTTTGTGCATGAGGCAAACCAGTAGAGTTTTATGAAGCAATTTGAATTACCTGTAAAACTGATGGGGCAAAACCACTTGGGTTTTTAACAATTCAGAGCAGAATATTTATTTATTTATTTATTTTTCTCTACTGACAATTGTCATTGTTCCGCATAAAAATGAAACCTAAGTTCCACCAAAAATGAAACAAAATTAAACATCAAACACACGTGAGTTGTACTCTACTCGTATGAATACTATGATCTCCATTACACTTTTTTCAGAGTATTTCAAAGTATTTCATATACATTCTCAATTTTATTCTGAAGAATCTTAAGACATTTTACAAGATGTACTTTTATAAAATCTTTGAAAAATGAGGATGAACACTTCTCTGTCTTAACTGTGATATCAAAGATGATGTTGTTTTGAGTGTTCTCAGTAATTATGGTCCCAAAGTAACCTTAATGTCTTACAGGACACTGGGGAAGGAATGTTTACTCCTCCAATCTGTCCTAGAGCCACATGATCCAGGTTTATAGCCCTTGTAATTTCCTCGTGAGTAGACTTAGTGCTGTTTCTCTTCTTTTCATATATTTGTGGATTTTTATACTTACAAATTCTTGTTTTAGCCCTGGGCAGTTAACTCCACTACAGCAACAAATTGGGAATGTTGTCCAGCTCCCACCAGCACCTTTAGCCGTAGCATGGTCAGCACCAGGATTTCTGTACGGTTGTGCACCTATCAAAAGCAGGTGTGTCCTGGACTAGGCAGTGTGTTATTATCTCACAAGAGATGGTAGGCAACTGTTGGGATTGCATGGATGATAAGTGTTTCTCATGTGGGGACAAGGCACTGGGTGAGTGTCCATCCATCTCCCATCTCAGATCCAGACACGATGCATGGTTGACAGTAATCACTTCATGCTGCTCACACAAGCTGTGAATGAGAGGTTGTGTCAGTGAGATTTCAATTTGTTGCCTCATTGCAAACACACTTAAAATCCCAATTACTGTTTTTGCTCTTAATGTGCTCAATAGGTGTTTATGTTATATTCTCCGCTGTTGCTTATATACATAGAGTTCACCAGTAAGATCTTTATAAGTACCGTCTTCTCATTATTATAACTGCCATGAAGATCATAATAGACACGGCAGGGTATTGCAAAAGTTTTAATGACAACCATCCTTAGTTCAATTTTTCTCAGTAATAACGTAGAGATATATAAAGCAGTGTGCATACCTAGAACAAACTCATATGAGAAAAACTACTCAATTCCTTTCTGTTATTGTTGCTGTAAATCAATGTATGCTTATGAAAGATTGTTTAGAGTGAAAGGTTGCATTAGTTGCATTGGAGAATATGGGAAAGGAGGTAGAAGGTACTAAAAAGACTTCAATAGGGTTGTTTCCCTAAGACTTGCACATTTTTCTATGACCAAAATAACACTCTGTATCATCAAGCAAGTTCTGCATCTCTAATTGACATTAATGGGTGACATTAGTCATATTATATTGCTTTCATGAATTTATATATAGACACATGGGACTAAATTTCTACCCAGCACTTAGAAAATTTAGGCCACTTTGTGTTAATGTAACATCTATGCAGACCTGACAGCCTTAGATACTTACAGAAATTTGTTGAAAATGTAGTGAAACTCTCAATTATTAAAATGACATAAAAGGATAATTTCAAACCTCCTTCCTCTTTACCACTACCAAAAACAAAATCTCAGAAATTCATATTAAAAATTATCGATTTTGACATTTCAATCACTGAGGAGAAACATTTCTTGTTTCTTTTTTATTAAACTTTGTAGCTTTAGTTCACCTTGGAGGAAAAAACAAAACAAAACAAAACAAAAAAAGCAGCATAGAAGGGTAAAGCAGTAAAATGTGGACTCGCATAAACATATAACCCCATAACTAGATTCAACAATACTGTCTTCACCTTGGGTGGATTTTAAGCTACCAAGAAGTTTGCTGTAGGAGCAACAACAGGCTCTTGCTATAACAATACAGATGACGCTTTTGTAATAACTAATTAAAGGTAAAAACAGCAGGGAAGGAGAGGTAACATTTGAAATCCACTGTCCAAAAGATCATAAATTCCAAGCTCTTTGCACTCTAGGACAGTAATTGGTAATATTAAAGTAAAGTAACTATTAATACTTGCCAGATCACTTAATTTTTGTACCTCTGTAATCTTAATTACAATCTCAGCAAGAATGTCACCTTTTGAACAGGCAGATGAATAAAGAATTAAAAAATCAGGTCTATAGGAACTATCTCTTGGTGTCATCTAGTGGTTACATTCCCATACTGCAAAAAGGAAATTGCATGTGGAGTTTTATTTATTTATATCTACGTACACACACAGGCACACACATAAAATATGTTTGTTTCTGACTGAGTGGAGTAAAGGAAGCTGCCATTTTTAGCAGACAAGGAAAGGTTAGCCTTTCTCTGCTCTTCACCCTGGCCTTTTTGCTCTGTCTTCTTATGAGGTCAAGACACATCGATAGAGAGTTCAGTTAACATACGCTGGTGTGAAGGTACTGTTTGCTGCCCCATTTAGGCTGCATGACTGAGCGGCTGGGTGTTGTGAAAGGACATCCTCTGCCGACAGACAAGGTATTTCCTTATGGCTGACTGAGTCACACTCAGGGGATGTTGACAGACTAAAATGACATGCCACCAATCTGATTGCACGTGGCACTGGAGGAAGACTCGTAGCAAAAAAAGAAGCATCCTCTGATCCTTCTACCACCTCTCTCTGCCTTTCTCTGTCTTGAGAAGGGAGCAATCCTGGCTGACACTGGGACAGGCCTCACAAGATACATTTTGCCATACAGATGCTGAAGTGTCATTTGAAGAAAAAAAATAGGACAGGAATTTTTAATATAACTCTTGGAAAAGACAAAAATCTCTGAGAATAATTTTTTTTTCCAGAGATACCACTCAGGAATAATCATGATGTTTAGACTTAGAAGTCCTTTCACAGGATCAATAACCATTACGCCAGTGAACTGCCCAAATGCCTTATAATATGCTTTATAGCAACATAGGATGAACATTTATAGCTCTAGATGAGTTGCAGCTCCAAAGAGAAAAGACAGAAGGAGACTTCACCACTGAGTCTATAAGCCCAGGTTGTATTTCTTTCAATCAAAACCAGGATTTCCAAAATGCATCCTGATCTGCTAATAAGTGAACTGATACTTAAAAAAGCTTTGGCTGCAGTGCTATCCACTGATTTTTAGTAGAGCTTTCAGGCCTTAGCTGGAATTCTTTTATAGTGAAATTACTTACTTTTTATTGCCTCCTAGCAACATCACCACTGCTTGACTCAGCTGTTAATGAATCTATGTAGGAGCTCTGTCACATATACTTCAAAAATTTGATCAAACTTGCTCCAAGCTGAATATAATACTCAACAACACAAGAGTGTCTAAATGTACTCTAAATAACATATTTTCAAACTAATTTTCAAAAATGAGTCTGATGACTCTGATGACAGAAAACAGGAATATGAAAGTAAAAGTTGGTTTGCAAATTTGTAAAAGGTATTTCCAATATCAACAGAATCCATTTTCTGAGAAATTACACACAAAACCAAATTCCGTGTAACTGCCATTTATAGCAAGGACAAGAGAAGAAAATACTGAAATATTTCCTATTTTGGAGATTTTCATTGTGAGGGACATGGGGGATTCAGCACTAATAAGGACTTCTACTCTATCTACCTCTGAGAGAGTCCTAGAGCCAGGGCTGAGAATGAATTAAAATGAGGGACATAGCCAGTCATATTATGCTCCAGAAGGTAAATAGACTCTGAGGCATCACTACCAACTAGAACAAACCAGAGTGGCATAGAAAAACATCTAAGTGATGGAGAGCAATTTAGTCTCCTCCAGAGCTAACTTCAGGTCCATCCATTGACTTTTGGAGAGTATTAGACTATACTGACCTGTGGCCTGAATCAGTATAGCCACACTAGCGTTTTTATCTTTAATATTAACATTCCACAGGCTTATAAGAAGCACTACTCCAGACTGCTCCAGTTCAGTTGCATTACACATGGCACATACACCCAGCATCCAGAGACTTTTAAAAAATTTAGCCCCGAATGCTTTTACATTTTAAACCTGATTAGGAATAACTCATTCAGATGGATGTTATGCAAGGGCACTAAAATATTTACTGCTCTGTATAAAAATAACTGCTCCAAATACAGAATTTTAACTCTAGATAGAGAGGGAAACTATCTAAGTAAAACTCTAAAGAAACTGTTGAAAGAATGAGACAAATTATACAATTATATATGCTCTGTCAGGCTGAGTGAAATTCACCAGTAAGAATATTTTTAATCTTGTTAAGGTTGTCTTATAAATCGTCGCTAAGTTGTTCACTGCAACAAAGGCTTACTTTTATGCTTGAGTAGACCACCAGGAGCCAATGATTTTGCATATGTTCTTAAAGAGAAATGCAAGTTTTCTGTTTTCTTTCTTTTTGTTCTTCTTTTTTTTTTTTTT